>WOVY01005402.1:0-33946 GCA_013436015.1 Rhipicephalus annulatus
CACACACTGCGGAACGCTGGTTAAATCAACCAAAACCTGATTTTTCTTTTGCGAAAAATAACTGTTGCTTCCTCGAGGAGTAACCGCGAGAGGGCGGACTAACTAACTTCGCCGTTTACCTTAAAGTAAAGGAATGACTGGGGCAGGTTAGTTACTGCTTTACTAAAGGAGCAACTTCAATATCCTTCTTCCTGCCCCGCCGTGGTGGTATAGTGGCTAAGGTATACTCGGCTGCTGACCCACAGGTCGCAGGATCGAATTCCGGCTGTGGCGGCTGCATTTCCGATGGAGTCAGAAATGTTGTAGACCCGTGTGCTCAGATTTGGGTGCACGTTAAAGAACCCCGGTGGTCGCAATTTCCGGCGCCCTCCACTACGGCGTCTCTCATAATCATATGGCGGTTTCGGGACGTTAAAACCCCACAATCATCATCATCAATATCTCTCTTCCCCTCCTTTACTCTTAGAGCGTAACGGTTACGCTACCATGGCGGCGACAACTGCAACTTTTTTGTCAGGAGCTGTGAGCACAAGATATGCCCTAAGCGCAAGTTCATGTCGCCATAACAAAACAGGCGGGAGCACCATAATCACTAATCAGTAATCAATGAGCACCGTAATCACCACACGACAATGACGGACAACGTCATCGACTTGTTGACAAGGCACTATCAAGTGCAACGATATTTTCGGCACGAGTGTTGGCAGCATCTCTTATCGTAAAAAAAAAGTGACATGGGCGGCCCTGTTCTCAGATGACGTCACCAGAGCGATACATTGCCACGAACCTTTATGAACTGTGTTTTGATGTATTCAGATTTCAGCCTAAAAAACTGTAAGCAACGCGCTCGGCGCAGACAACACCGCAGTGCTTCACAATCTTCGGAATTATTCGAGATCATCCGTTAAGATTACGTGCCAACATAGTCAAAGTTTTTCGAGAGCTTACGCCAGCACAGCTATAACGCTAGAAGGCTCGACGACATGCTTTACAAAAAAAAAGCACGACCTCCACCATGATCGAATGATTAGACGGCTGACTAATGTTCGCGCCACTATGAGCTTACACGGCGACTTGCTCGAAGGCTATAGTTTGTTTTTCATTTCCCGCGCATAAGCTCTCCCTCCCAAGAAAAAGCCTTAGTCTTGGGCGCGGCAACTGCTGTTTTTGTCAGCATCCCGACCACGTCACAATATATCGATTGCCACTTCTGTGCACACGCACCATACAAAACCACGCCGCAAGAACACACACAAGCATTGAATGAAGTCACGTACCCCTCTGCAAAAAAAAGTGTTTATTGGCCACACCACACTGTGCAATAGCGTCACCAATTTTTTTTTTGTAGAGGGTACGAGTTCACACATACTTCATGTGAGTATATGAATGTTTTTATTTATTTCGTTATCTTGCACAAATTATGCATTATGCTCTAATGTATGGTACGTCCCATAGCCAAAGGCAAGTGCGGAGCCATTTGTAATTATACCTAAAAGTAATTCTCACATTTTATACGTAAACAAAATTAGTAATTGTAAACGAAATCTAGACAGATTATGTATAATTAAAAAAATCTAAGGTGTTACGTCCCAAATCCACGCTATGAGAGACGCAGTAGTACAGAACTACGGTAATTTCTACCATCTGGTGCTCGTTAATGTGCACTCAAATCGCATATAGTACATGGACATTTACCACTTCGCCTCCACCTAAATGCAACCGCCACGACGGGGATCGAACCTCCAACCTTCGAACCAGCAGCCGTGCACTTTAGACCCTCGTCCGCCGCAGCGGACAGAAGGATTGTGCATGACCGTAGTTGCGTTTGTATGTGCGCGCGTACACAAGCAAAATTGAGAAAAAAATTCTGAAAATTCGAATTTCCTTCCCCTGACCCCTCCTTACCACCACTACACCAGCTAGTGTACCTGAGGTAGACCCCGTGTTTACACTTACTGGCCTTGGCACGAACGGCTAAGGTGATGGAGGTGGCGTTAAGCTCCCAGGCGACTTGTATCATGTCCGCGACGATGGTCTCGCAGTTGCCGAACTTCGACGGGTCGACAGGTGCTTGATACAGCTCGACCGCCGGCTGTCGAAGCTAAAGTGGGAAATTCAAGATGAGCGGATGGTGGCATCGATGATTACTACAAGGACGATTAGCGAAACGGTTGGCTCGAAGGCTCGACTGAAAAGTTCACAAAGCGATTACCTTGTCCAGTGCGGACAGAGCATAAATTGTCTTATTATTAAAGGCTATAGTCTTTCTTGGGTTTCGACGCAAAAATTTTAGTCTGCCTTTCCGCTTATCTGCACTTTGTCTGTTTGTCCGCCGTAAAAATACCTCAACGGTACGAAATGATACCATAGAAAAACGTTTACTATGTTACTCTACGGCGATACTACAAACGGCCGACTCCATCCGCAGGGCTCACCAATATTGCTCAAGTTTCAGCGTTCATACTTGTGCGATTGTCAATTAAAAAGCAATTATTGCGCATATCTGAGACACCATAACAAGACGTCCATAATCTGTATGTGTGTCTTCTTACTGGAAAAGGCATACATAAGTAATTCTAAGGACCGTAGCAGTTATTACACTGCGCTGAAAATGCAACGCTTGCATGAAAAGGCAAATGTTTCCAACGCTTCGCCAAGACGACACGATGGTGGCACCTATCCATCGCCTTGTGTTCAATACCATATCACCTCCGAGACGGGCACGCACGCCGTGCCCTTCGTTTTCCAAGATAACTGTCAGATACCACTCATGTCTCACGTGTGACGTGCCATGCCTTCGTTCGCCTCAGCTGCACGCATCGAGGCACTCTAACGCAGCACCTCCAGAATACCATTCACCCATTTTCTTGAGCAGAACATCAAATAATCGTTTTGTTCACTGTCTGCAGACGCAAGACTATCGTCTTTCGACGACAATTGCAGTGGGATGCGAAGATACGGGGTCATTTTTTTTTACGAACTCACTGTTGTGAGTGCTGTGCTTATTCAACAAGTATCCCTCTGTCGAAACGTTGGCACCGTCACTTCTTTCAGAGAAAGCATCAAATTAATTCTCAACAATTATTCCGAAAGTTATTTGTCCCTTATCTTCCGTACGCAATTTCAAGCAGCACCGAAAAGCAACAGCAGTATGTGAAAAGATTACAGTAACCTTACGCCGCAATGTCAGATGTATTAAATACAATTCTAAATATTCCCTCCATTTTATGCGAGTTTCCATTCTATCCGGCGTTTTGAGACTGAAACTAATATTTCAACTTGTGGTTGGCAAGAAGTGAGGCAGAACCCACCCAGCAATGCCAGAACTTGGCGCCATAAAATACGCATTATGCCTCAATCGCATGGCGCTAATGAAGCTTACCGCAGAAGGTTATTAGGACAAATGTCAAGAACGCGTGGCCCACTGACCTTTCACCTTGTGGCCCACAGCCCATCTACACGAAGTCTTCGTCCCATATTTTTTCCACAACTTTGTGACCGTTTTGCCCCGCCGCGGTGGCCTAGTGGCTAAGGTACTCGGCTGCTGACCCGCAGGTCACGGGTTCGAATCCCGGCTGCGGCGGCTGCATTTCCGATGGAGGCGGAAATGTTGTAGGCCCGTGTGCTCGGATTTGGGTGCACGTTAAAGACCCCAGGTGGTCGAAATTTCCGGAGCCCTCCACTACGGCGTCTCTCATAATCATATCGTGGTTTTGGGACGTTAAACCCCACATATCTAACTTTGTAACTGTTTTGTAACAATACTGAATGGTGCTCGCATTATTTTCTCGCCTATCATCAACACTGACGTAAATATAGAGGGGGGGGGGTCAAGGGGATTGCGGACATCCCTTGGTTCAGGCTGGGGGGGGGGGCGACCCCCCTTACAATTGTCCCCCCCCTTCAAATTTAGCTTGAGAACACCATATATTTGAATTGACAGTTAGGTGTAGTGCATTGCACTTGTGTTCAATACCATTCAGCTGTGTGATACTATGAAAATCGAGAAAGACGCTCGACCAATTTAAAGAAGACTGAATAGAACAACGCAATTATTTGAGCTCATACCCCATGCTTGCTTTTTAAATTCTATTTCAGAGCATGATTTAATTCTTATGCCAATAAATATACGACTCATATATAAAAAAATAAAAATGGCCGCCATGGTATGATTCGTGTCCCACTTGTTATATTTCTAGATTCACGCATCTGGTTGTCAATAATGACGCTTTGTGTGGGTAAGCTACGCAGACATGTCTATAGTGTTAACATTTTTTTTGTCATGAGGCACTCCACGCCACCACCTTGTGCTGAAACGTAACCGTGGTATAAAACTCTATACTATAGGATCGACGTCCAAATTTTTGTCACTGAGCACATCGCTATCGATATGCTTCACAAAGGCTGACGCGGAATTCGCTTTAGAATTGAATTGTACATAAGAATGGAAACTATCCTCGATTATGGTCCGGCAGCTTATGCGAGTTCGATACGCCTGTTTCAGAACGTACGGCTAGACAGTATATCATGAAAATGCTTAGAATAAAAAAAAACAAGAGTAGCCCCACTATAATATATGTCGACTATAGGCCAACAACGCACATTGCTGATTGGCAGGCCAGCTCGTCTGTCGTAGCTGAGGTCCGGCAGCACCCACCTCTCCGCAGGGGCAGCACGCGCTGTTCTTCGCATGCCGAAGGAATCCCACTCAATTCTGGACAGTGGTTGGCCCATGTTCCGAGCGACCAATTCATCCCACGCATTGTCACCACCATTTTGGTGCGAAGGCACAGTGGCTGCCTCCTGATAACTTGAGGAAGACGACGTCACAGATTCTACAAACGGAAACAAACGCGCGTCCGATTGAATATGCGGCCAAGATTAGAAGAATGATGGTGTATTGACAGTTTTAACATGACGTCACAGACGTCTGTTCCATAATGTACTGTACTTTCGGATTGAAACGCGACAAAGTATAGGCCTAAGCAATGCACGTACGTAGCCTTACATACGAAGAGCTACGGAAGTAGGAAGCATATTGTATGGAAAAACAGCTGTGTATGCGCTGAGCGAAATACCCAAACGACTAACGAAAAAGAGGACAGGACAAGAGGTGTACTAAGATTGAGCACCTGTTGTCCTGTCCTTTTTTTTTTTGCGTCAGTCGTTCTTGCGTGTCGCTCGGCGCAACCACATTAAAATGCCGTACCAACTGGCCCCAAATTGAAGCTTTGCTAAAGAACGGCAGGCTGAACAATTGTTCACCAGAAGCAGTCAACGCTCGTCAAAAGGGATCACGCTCTCATTGTCACTCTTGCAGCCAGCAGCCACGCGCTCCGAGTATCAAGTTACAATCGCCGAGCGCTGTTCACGGTGTTCCGTTGGTCACATATTGATGTAATTTCCGCTGCACTACTCATCAGAGCCAGCATTACCCGTAGCAGCCGGATCCCTAGCGAGGTTACATCAGCGAGGTTACATGACGAGGTTACATCAAGCAATTACGCACGTCATTGGTCATAGTAAAAGTTTTGATGTCACATTTGTGTGAGTGAGCACTGCATACACGTACGAAAACTTACAGGCTATGATTATAACCTCAAAGCAAGTTAATTCAGTGCTGCAGGAAACATGCCATGTGATAACGCAGCCGGAGCGTTATCAGTTTTGTTATAATGTCAGAACCCGCTCGCTATTTGCCGAAACCGATCAAGTGACGTCAAGAATCCAGCTTGCAACCACACATATGGTACTGCAATGTGGCGGATTTTAGCGATTTCATTGCAAATCTTTAATTAGCAGGCTGTCCGATTACCAGTGACCAGAAACGTGGATCACGGTTGCAGGTTCATTTGCCTATGCAATGCAGGCCCCTGCGCACTCCTGTGGGTCCGTGTACACGTAGGTGCCGTCGTGAACTTACTTACAGCGCAACACCAGAAAAAATATAGGACAGGGAAGGAGTAAAAGAGAAAGAAAAGACGGCGCTGACTTACAACTGTTGTTTATTGGAAAAAACGGGGTGAAAAGTACATATATAGGTACTGGCAGCCTACATCACAACATGCGCAGAATACGAGGTGCACCGAAATAGCGTTATCACACTCATGGCAATAAACAAGCTTGGCCTAAATAACTTAACTTAATAACACCGAAATTCACGATGGTTCCTAACCAACTGGCCCAACTTACCGTCTGATGTAGGTGCACGTAGGTCGTCAAAATCATCCCGAGTCCTCCGCAAAGGAATGTCTCGAAATCATATAGCGGCTTTGGCAAGTGAAAACCCATAAATTATTGTTACGAATCCCTTCTTTCTAGTCGTCTCCGGTACAGAATGAAAGGCCTACCTTGCGTCGCGATGGCCTCGTATACCGGCACCGTGAGGCTCTCCGAGAAGGGCAGCCAGACATGCGTCAAGTCCCGAGAAGAGTTGGAGCAGCAAACGGCGAACCACTCGAACTGGTCCCAGCTATAGCCTTCACTCAGCGTCAACGTCACGTTCTTGCCCGAGCGACCGCCGATTCTGTTGCAGAAGACGATGCCCCAGTAATGCGTGTGTATAACGCTATGTTCACACTACGGTCGTAAGGCGTCGATTTTTCATAACACGCGTAAGCGGAAGCACAACAAGCGTATGCGTCTAGTTCAGACTGTGAACGTAAAGATACCAACGTTCGCAACGAACGCAAAAATCGTGGGTGAGAGTGTTAAAGGCTAGGCAACTTTTACGACTGCGATACTACGACCGTTACGACATAGCCAATGACCGATCAGCTTTCGGTTTTTAACAACCGGTCACGAGACCTGACGGGACTTCCGTCCTCCCGGCTGCAGCAGCATCGCGGAGGCGATGGCGGTAGCTGCCGGCGCGGGAAGTGCTACTTCGCCATCAGTGGTCTCACTAAGTTCTCAAGAAAGTCGAACTGCTGGGGCGACATGCGCATGAAATTATGAAACATCGCAGCGTCTCCAAGTCGGAGCTTGACGAGAAGGTTGTGAAAGTCGCCATCCACGGCCCTGTCGAGCAATACTTGGCGCACCCAAACTCTTCTCTGTCGCCTTTGCCGTCTTCGGGCGATTGAATACACGACTATAAGCTCATTTTGAGCATGAATTTCTTCCAAATCGGCCAGCGCTTGCGTGTTGATGGGAGCCATATTGGACCGCTAGTGACGTCGATTCTACAGCGACAAATATGATTGGCCTGTCGTAAAAATCCTCATGTACGTAGCTGTAAATGTGAACAAAGGTGTCGGCATAACTGCGGTAACGCTTTTTATAGCCGTTGCGTTCGATACGCCGAACGAGCTGTTACGCACGTTACGACCGTAGTGTGAACATAGATTAAGCCGTTAATGCAGTGTTGTGCGATTCGCTTGCGCGAAAGCGACTGCACGCACTACTCAAGGACAGACGTCGAAGGTGTGCAAGGGTTCTGATAATGCGTAGCATCGCAGTTTCTTAAGCAGCCGAATACAAAAACAAACAATCCTCGTCTCGTTCAAGTTCATGCTCGCGCTACATGTCATGTCATCCGCGCACACAATCGCACATATTCGCCAAGTCGAACGCATATTGCCGAGATTGTCGCCTTTGGTGACGCTGTCACTATGAAGAGATTTCACCAGATAGGCGCCCCGAATGCGTAATCGTTTGTTACCGTGGCACGGTATAGACCGGTCGCTGTCACGCCCTTATGTGTGATCCTGTATTCTCTAGGAACGGCACACGATTTGAGTGCACGAGGTAGAAACTAGCTTGGCGCGGGCGGCCATTCCACCACTGGTTCCCACATCTTTGAGAGTCAAACCACCACGACGGTACAGAGGCTACAATAGCTAATTAAGTTCGAAGTAAGTCACCAATTAGCATGTAAGGAGGGGCCGCGACACTCGTTAATCAGTGACGTTGTTTTCACGTGAACCCCAGTTCCCACTTCTCCCCGAGGATGTCTCCTTCGAGCCAATATTTGACTCTTTGGCATGCTTCGTCACCGTTGGTTGGCACGCCACTGTCGATTCTGGCGTTGACAGTATATTGTGTGGGAGTGTTATCACCCCCTGTTAAGTCGTTTGCACCTCGTGGCGCACACGTGTTCCACGAGTAAGTCGCACTTAAAATTCACAGCTATCGAGCGGCAGGATTCACCACCATCGTGAACATTATGGTTAGCGCGGTAGCACCAGCAGTGACGCCTGGCGGCGAGGCTGGGTGGCTGTGCATGGGACATGAGTCTCTCGTGTGTGGCGGCTGGCGCGAACGATCGTCTCCCGCAGCAGGTCCATGGGGATGGCGCCGCGGGTCGTTTCTCGCGGGCCCCTCGTGGTGAGTCGAGCATTGAGGACACCGCCTTCGCACAACCTTGTGGTTGTTCTTATGTTGATTTGGTGCATTAGAATGTTGTACAAGGTTGTGTTCGGCATGTTGATCACTAGCGACGTATGATTCGGCTGCCGATATCGTCGATGTAAAAGTAGTTCAACAAATGTTTTTTTTGTTTTGGTTTGGTTCAACCTCATCTGCTGTGTCCGTTCATTCCGAGAGCATGGTGCCTTATCACAAGACCCCACAATCGATGCTAGAAGGCGAGAACCGCGAAGCCACTCAGCAGGAGTTATTGGCCCTGCCCGAGAAAGGGGCCATTCGCAAAGATCAGGGGCGGTGTCAGGATTTATTCGATGCGAAGCAGCTCTTTGACTAGCCTGCGTAACGCTGTCCCTACGTCCGCACCGCTCCACTAGCCGTAGGTGTTGGAGTGGTGCCAAGTAGGTCACGTCAACCTATAACAGTGCGTGGTGACGTCCACCACTCGCAACACTCGAGCCCACTCCTCACGTGGGCATCATCTTACCCACGCTACCTCTCTCCATCTGTCGGCGAGAAGAAGCTGTGAGCCGGAGGGTGCGCACGCCTCAAGAAGCTCGCGGCGCCGACAATGTCGACAGCGTGCCGCTGCTTGCCGCTTGATCGCGCCGATGGGCGGGACACCGTCACGGCATACTTCCCTCTAGTATGCGCGTACTTTTCCCAGCTCACCGGCATTACGGGGATTAGCGAAGCCGATCGCGTTCGCGAATGGTGAGGTCAACACCGCCTAGGCGCGAGCCAGCGAAGCCTCGCGCCTAGGCGGTGGAAAGACCAGCGACATCAACGAGGTGCGAGTCAAGAACACCGATCGCGTTCGAGAATACAGACGGCGCGCGGGTAACACCGACGAGACGAGAGCCTAGGAAGCTGAGCGCAAGCGTCTTCAACGCGTCCCGCCTCACGTGCCTGCGTTTCAAACAAACGTTTACTCGAGTAAACGCTACACCGAGTTTCGCTTCAAACCGTTCTCCCAGCTCCCGCGTCGACGCCTGTTTCAACCAGGTCAACGCCGTGCGCACCACTACTGCTTCGCATCTCATCAGGGTTTCCTTCGGGGAGATGGTCCACATTTTTTTCCAGGTGGGCGGGGGGGGGGGGGAAGGTGCACCGTTAACAATTTTCTTTCAGCCTGGGCAGGGAGGCACAGAACTTATGCGTTTTGTTTTGACTATGCTTGCTCTTGGGAGAGGGGGGGGGGCAAAGGAGAATTCTGGGGGGCTCCAGCCTACCCGTGCCCCTCCCCCCTAGCGCTGACCCTGACAGAGACGTCAATATTTTACAGCTCGAACACTGTTGCATATTGTGACAAGTCTATCAACATTGCACTTGCTTGCTGTGCTCCCACCTGCTCAGTTTGCGTTGAAACCATAGACAGCTAGAAGGTCCCTTCGGTCACTCGAACGGCCACGTCTGCTCATACGCCGGAGTATTTTTAACTAAACGTAAAATAGAATATGCTAGAGAAGTTAGACGTTAACCTGAGTTCGCATAGCAATCCAATTTCTCGCTATCGCATTCACTACTTCGATTGTGATGAAACTACAGCCTTTTCTCAGCGACGTTCTTGTAGGACTGCTCAGTGCTCTGCCATAGTTGAGTACGAAGTACTTGAAATCGTTAAACATTTTTAGATGCGGAGCATCTTATACTCGCGCCTTGTAGTGCGCCGTCCGCGCCGTCCGCGCCGTCCACACCGCTTCTCGAACATTCGACAGCTGACGCGCGCGCATGCGCCGTCGCGCCGTCGCCCACTCTTCCACCATCTGTGCACCCCTTCCTCCTCTACACACCGCGCGCGCTTCACTCCTCCACCATCTGTGCACCCTTCCTCCTCTACACACCGCGTTCGACATCTACAATTCTCCTGATTCTCCAGTGGACGCGCATGTGGCGTCGCGCTTCGAGAACATTCAACAGCTGACTGTGCATGCGCCGTCGTGCTGTATATATACTCAAGGTCGGCGCTCGCTCGCTCAGTTGCCGCTCGTCGGTTGGTTTGTACGGCGCGTCGACGTCCAAGGTCGCGGTGAAATGAATTCCAACGAATCCACAAACACAATGATCGACGTCCCTTCGACCAGCGCCGCCCTTTCGCATACGTGTGTACGTGTTCACTCATTTAACACCCCCTCCTACAACCACGTTAACCAATTTAGCCATCGACCCAAGTAAGTCGCAATTTAACACCCCATTTCACAACCACGTTAACCAATTTAGCCATCGACCCAAGTAAGTCGCACTTTAACGCCCCGTTAACCAATTATATGCTCCGCATCCTCCTCAGTGTTCCCCCGAGGGAAGCTGCGGGCAATTTTTTTTTCTAAACAGTTGTACTTTTTGATTAAAGCGAACCATAAAAAAATTCCCGGTTTTAAATGCTAAGCATTTCTTAGCGAACTTCGGTGACTTTGAGCGTATCTATCTATCTATCTATCTATCTATCTATCTATCTATCTATCTATCTATCTATCTATCTATCTATCTATCTATCTATCTATCTATCTATCTATCTATTTATCTATCTATCTATCTATCTATCTATCTATCTATCTATCTATCTATCCACCTACGACTTTTAGCTCTCCTGGCTGTTTCGATAATGGTATTGATACCAAACTTGGTATGGCATAACACCACTGTATTAAGAACATATTTGACTAGTCATAACATGAAAACCATGACATGTATGTCATGAATGTAATGATTTACATTTCATGGTCCTGCAGCTCTTGCGGTGGTTTCGTTCACATGACATGTTTCAGAACTGGCATGGTATGACATGACTTTATGGCAAACACAAGCGACAGACCCTAAGATGAAAATCATGACATGCATGTCATGTAACAAGATGACTACGTTCCACGCTCATGGTGCGCTCGCGGCCGTTTTGCTAGCTTCACTTATACCAAGTTTGGTATTACGGGACGTGAATAGATGACGAAGGTATCATACTGGCGCAGGCATGATAAACATGAGATTCGTGTCATGTAACAACATGACTACATGCTACACTTATGATGGGCTCGCGGCCACTTCGCTAGCTTCACATGTACCAAACTCGGTATTACGTGATGCCAGTGGAAGACGAAGGTATGTGACTCGTGCAAACATGATAATCATGAGATGCGTGTCATGTGAGAACATGACTACATGCCACAGTCAAGACGCCAATACATTTTGACATGACGCGGTGAGCGTGCTCGCCGGCATTCATTTCGTCGCGTCACGCCGGCGTTACCACGCCAGGCGCCGGTCCTGCCATATACTCGCAGGCGCACGCCGCGCTGCATTGCTTTGACGCATGCACGTTTCAGCGCGTCTGGCGTCTCTCCGTCAGGAAAAGTGGGAGACGCAGTGTTGTCTGGGTAACGCATCGGCGCGAAATGCAGCATATGTCGCATTTCGCGTCATGTGCCTTCGGGGGGCGCCGACGGACGCCGGTCGCGCCTGGCGTCAGACTATAAGTTCTAGCGTTTTGCCAACGTAGCGTCGCTGAGCCCAGCGCAAGCGCGCGTCAACGCTACATTGGAGTATATTGGGCCCTTCATGATGCGCTTGGGGCCGTTTTGCTAACTGCACATATACCAAACATGGTGTTACGTGACCTCAACAGATGACGAAATATATGACTGGTGCAAACATGATAATCCTGATGCAAAATAACAAAAACGCCGACCAAGGTGAAATACACAAAACTTAAAAAGACGTTTCGGCTCCCCACACGGGAGCCTTGTTCAGTTGTTCAGTTGGACGTTCGGTTGTCTGTGAACAAGGCTCCCGTGTGGGGAGCCGAAACGTCTTTTTAAGTTTTGTGTATTTCACCTTGGTCGGCGTTTTTGTTATTTTGCACTATGTTTGTCCCCGACCAGACGGGATTCCGTCGGACTCTTGACTATGATAATCCTGAAACGCGTGGCATGTACGAAAATGACAAAATACCACTCTCATAGCGTGCTCACGGCCATTTCGCTAACTCCACTTATACTAAATTTGGTATCACGAGTCGGGAATAGGTGACGAAGGTAAAAGACACATCCAAACATGATAATCATGACACGGAAGTCATGTACGGCATCATTTACCTCCACCTCGTAACGCCGTGATGATTTTGAAGTGACATATCAACACTTCTCATTCGTGCTTCGCATATCATCGATTCCCTCTGTACATGGAATCTGCCATTTTTTTGTCGTCCCTTTATGTCAAAAATATGGAACATTAGCTATGAGCAATGCAATAGGCAATACTCTCACATACGTCTAAACGTGGCTGAAGTCAAGTGGCGCAGATATCAAGAAGCCTGTAGAGTTAGCTCGGCTACCTCGAACGTGGCCTCTGTGATCAGCTCCGGTAACACTACGAGCGGTTACTGCAGATGCCGCGATTCGGGGTAACACCAGCGACCAAGGTTCCCCTTACCTGTTGCTCTCGTGCATCACGTAGCCGTTGCCAGTGGTAACCCTACCATTGCCCACCATGAAATGGACCTTTCCTGGACAAAGACGCACAAACGAAAATCAGTACTAACTCTTTAGTGCTAACGTCTTGCGATTTCCGTGACCAGCACTGCCGTACTAAGAAGGGCTATAAATGTAGCTACAGTTCCGAACACTAATGTTTCTTAAGGGTCCCGCTCGTCAAACACCCGAAGTTCATACTGTCACATGGTCCGTTTATGCATCGGCCCGAGGCAACTCAAGCAGGAAAGTAATCTTCTTTCTCAGCTTTCCTTCCTCTCAGTTCATTGCACTGACCCAGCCCTCCGAGCTGCACCCAGCATGGTTTTGAATTGCCTCCTGTCATCGGAGGCAGTGGAAGCTTTTCCTTATCCCGTATGGATTTGCATTGCATCGGAGATCGGCACAACTTTGACCAAGCGCGATGTCATATGACGGTGTCGTGACGGCGTCACAAATTTTTGCAAACTGTAATACCAGGACGACGTCATCCCGTGATAGTTTATTTGCATCGCTCGTGTTGACGCCGATGCTAACTTGTGGCGCTTGATGAGACATCTCTTCATGGCTTTCATCTTAATAAGAGGAGACTATAAACAATCGTTTTGGTTGCTGGTCAGTTGTGAGTAAGCGCTTGTCCGATTTTCTTGCTTCGCCCTCGTTTGTTGGTGCTTTACGTGAAAAAAAGACCACCTGAAATTCACAACAAGGTGGCTCCTCGGGCATATTTTTAACACATGATAGCAACTATAAATGCGCACGTGATGAATAGAGCTGAGACGTGAGGCACACGCGAGCGCTGACTGCTTTCATTGCATTTATTTGGGCATTTTCAAAAAATGCCCACGAAGGGGGCTAAACGAGAGTGTGTCTCATGATTTGTCCCACTCTTTGTGAAGCACTTCGGGCAGGTGCAGAGAGACAACATACAGAAATATTCAATAATATGCATACAAATAATAAATAAACGAAAAACACTACGACAATTGCAGAAATAGACAAGGATTCTAAACAAAGCTGTTACTTAGCAATAAATAAAAATGCACTACTGTCAGCACCATTAACATATTGTTACCACATATGTAATTTTCGTATGTGCACCTGTGTAGTGGGGAACAGGGTGGTAGCAGAAGAAAAGGACGTTCGGTTGGTAGCAAAAACTTTCTGGTGCGCGTTCACTGCTATGTACCGTCCAGTCGACCGTTACGTCGGCTCTGAATAAACCCCTCTTGTAGACGTAACAATATTAACAATTTTATTTCGAAACAAGCGACCGCATATACGGTAAAAAATATGGTAAAAAACTGTTACACATAACGTCTGTGCCACCGGCAGAGCTCGTGTGTCTCAAGCATCTTCTCTATCCTTGTTTTGTGAGTTTTTAGTTTCTACAACCTAAAAATTCATTGCCAGACGTGCTTTCTGCTCACGTTATCGTAAAAAATGCACCCCTAACCCATTGTTTTTTCGCTGATCAGCGTTACATCATTGACCAGTGAGCGTACCGTGTGAACTTCGAAAACTTGGGTGCCTAAAGCCAGTCCACTCATCATAATCGTCGCCATAATTATAACTGCTTTCATTAAAACTGATTAATTTGAATATATCTGTAGTAACGTTGTTTCTCTTGACGCTTTGTCCTTATTCAAGATTGACGAGGAAACCTACCGCGTGCAGTTTGCTCTATATGGCTTACCGCAATACATCATCAGGGACAAAAAAAACGTAGTTAACCCAGGACCTCAAAATTTCCCAATTCAGCACTGTTGATCACAAAAGGAGTGAAGTGCCAAAAATATTACTATTCAATCATTCGTAAGACGAAGCTAGGGAGGAATCCACTGCATAGTTCTTCTTTGTAACCTGGAACCAGGGCAGAGCTTTTCCTTAAGAGAAGCCATTTCATAGATGTTTCACTTTCCTTGATACATCATCATCAGAGTTGCATGTAGGATTTTTTTTTCGAAGGGTGGGGGGCGCCTTTCTTTTTTAATCTGAATTGGGGGCAGGGCAGCCGAATGGCCATTTTGCGCTATGCATGCATGGCGAAAAAAATTTGGGGGGGGGGGCAGGGTGGGGGCAGAGTGCCACCTTCGGGCTATGCCCCTCATCATCACCAGTAGTATATTCGGTACATTCTCGCAGGATTGACTTACCGGAGTGCGACCCGAGGAACCTGAAGTTCGGCAGAAAGATGGATCTGGAGTCTATCAGAACGACGCCGTCGGAGACGACCGCGTCGTTGCCGCTCAGGACGCCCAGATACTGCGGACGAGGCGATTCTAAGCTGTCCGGAATCGCCGCCCAACCGAAGTTTTCCTGTCAAACGCGCGCCGCAGTTCATCGTAATTGTCGGCCAATCATTCAGTCCTGCATAGGGGAGCGCAGAGGTGGTTGGGAAGGAAGTTCACTGGACAAGAAATGTCTTCTTCTGAACCACTTCTGCGCGCCTCTACGAGAGAAGCTGAACCATGCAACAGCCTAACAACTCGCTATTTATCGCATGGTGAATGCAACTCCTTCCTCCAAAGGCTTTTTCGAAGCAACAAAAGAGGTTTGCTACGAAGCACTTTTGCTTGTGTGTCCGCGGCCAAAGTAAAGTACCGCGAGGGGGGCAGATGGCGGGGGGAGGGGGTTAGTTTCTCTCCCTCTTATGAGCATGCCTATGGTGGTCCAGATTCTGCAAATATCCGCTGCAGCTATGGTGTTTTGAATGTCAGCTCCTAATCTTCACGCGTAACAAGTTGGCCATTGTAGATAGGAATATGCATTGCTCCTGGTTTCTTGACAGTTTGTGGGCCATATCACTGGTGACAGGAACAAATCTTTCGTAATGCTGCCGTTGTCAATTCCGTGCGAAAATGTCACGTGACGTTGTGCGAGCGAACAAAATGTTTCTTGCAATTCAACGGAATAGAAAAACAGGCGCTTTGGCGACAAGAAAATTCATCGGCGCTGTGGCAGTGAATTCTAAGTTACGTCACTTCACACTTTTTCACTTATTTACGTCACCTCAAAATTTCATCATGCGCGACTTCAACATTATATTTAGCTACTGTTACAACATTTCCGGTTCATTCAGTTACTTCCAAGTACTACATAATCATTGTCATCATGATCATCATCATCAGCCTGACTACGTCCACTGCAGGACAAAGGCCTCTCCCATGTTCCGCCAGTTAACCCGGTCCTGTGCTTGCTGCTGCCAATTTACACCCGCAAACTTCTTGATCTCATCTGCCCACCTGACCTTTTCTCCCCCTAAATCGCTTGCCTTCTCTGGGAATCCAGTTAGTTACCCTTAATGACCAGCGGTTATCCACCACCGCCGGTTATAACGCACTCCCTCACCAGATAAGGATTGGCCACCTGGTGCAGTATCTGGCCACTATACCTCCCATATGCATACGTCCAAGTACTACACTCCTGTCTTAACCCTCTTTTCGGCTGTCATTACATTCCTAAGCTCACTTTCAGTTCGAAGCCCTGGGGTATAAATTTCTTACATTGCCACATAATACCATTGATTGATTGATATGTGGGGTTTAACGTCCCAAATTCACCACATGATTATGAGAGACGCCGTAGTGGAGGGCTCCAGAAATTTAGACCACCTGGGGTTCTTTAACGAGCACTGAAATCTGAGCACACGGGCATACAGCACTTTCGCCTCCACCTGAAATGCAGCCGCCGCAGCCGGGATTCGATCACGCGTCCTGCCTGTCAGCACCGGGTACTTTAACCACTAGACCACCGCGGCGGGGCGCATAAAAGCCATCTAGTAGAATTCACTGCCTAATGAGCTCTGACTGACCCAGACTCCTTTACCGCCTCTGTTTGCTGTATACACTGAATTGGACGATATACGGTGGAACTCAACGATGCTCAGGATAGCCGCCTCCGATTTAAACTATCCATATTTTTGCCACTTGAAGTAACAGTCTTACTCCTTTTCGGTCTGTGCCTAACTTGTTTACACTCTGCGCTATACTAACGGTTAGAGTCACTGAATTAATAGATTCCAGTTCGCCTAAAGGGTCCATCCAACACTTTTTGAGAATAATCAGAAAACGCTGCCGATCGGTACACGTTTAAAAATGCCCTGCAACACTTTTTTGAGCATGGTCAGAAAACGCTGCAGATCGCTTCACGAGGCTTGAAATTCACAATAAATTATCAAAGATTCGGCTAAAAATTGCTCTTTCTTTTCTCGAAAAATCACGTAAAACGCTCAAAATTCACACGTGGAAAGCCCATCAATCAGCCATCGGCTGATTCGAACAAGGCGCGCTCGGTGCTTACAGAGATCGCCACGGGAGGCCGCGACTTGTCCACGTGTGCACGCGTGATCACACTGAGAAAGCCATGCCTTCGAAGAAAAAAAAAGATAGCAGTGTTCAAGGTCACGAGGCGCCCCTGACGTACTTTTTTGCGCCTGCCTTCCCTCCCTGCTTAGCTTCCAGGGCTTCGAACCAAGACGAGGCAAAAAAGAATGCAATTGTAGCATGCGACAAAGCTTTGTAACTCGACTCGCACTGGACTGATTAAAAATTTCTGCGGCGCTGAATTCGTCAGGCGATAAGCTGTTCCAATGAATTCATTCCATGGTTACTTGAAAAAGTGTTTCAGGGCTTCTTTAAGAAGACCCCATTAAATATCCAGGAAGCTAGAGAAAAGAAGTACGATTTCATGGCTATAATCAGTACACTAAGCGGAACCTGATTAAGAATGTGGTCAAGGCATCTGGAAACACGCACGCCTAATCTCACAGCGTAGTACGTAGCCTGGACTTGACAATAAATTCTCAAACTGTACATAAAATCACTTTTTCTTCTATCGACCAATAATGCCACGGGCTGAAAAATCACAGTGTCTTAAGCCAAGAGTCGACCACTGGCTGAGATGAGCATGGAGCTCTAGGTCGTTACTGGGGCCGCCGCGGGAGGCCACGACTTGTCCACTCATGCCCGCTCGATCGCTCTGAAAAGCCGTGCGTTCACAGAAAAAAAAAGAGGAAAACTTCTGAAGGTCACAATATACGCGTGATGTATTTTCTTATCCCGTGCCATTCCTCCCTGCTTAGCTTCCAGCGCTTTGGTCGGAACGAGAGAAAAAGAATGCAATTGCAGCATGTGGCAATTTTTCGTAATTCCGCTTGTTCTGGACGCATCCCTAAAATTTTTACCGCGGTGAATTCGTGAGACAATATGCTCCTTTAGTGAAGCCATTCTATGGTTAATCGTAAAAGTGTTGCAGGGTCCCTTTAATTGATCTTTAGCTAGTGTGTGTGTGTGTGTTCGTGTGTGTGTCACCACGATATATCTACATCCGACTGCTTTTACCAAGTACTACATATACAGATAGCCTTGAGCAGCGTCGGCACTTACCGATGAACCAGGGGAGAACACAGACAAGTAGCGGTAGTCACGTACACTCCTGTTATTCCTCAACCTAACGAGCATCTTGGCACGGTTGTAGGCACCCAAAGGTCGTATTCTAGAAAAAAAAGAAAAGAAAAAGTGGTCACGGGTACCACTCCATTTACTTTGAATCAATACAAAGCCGAAACAATGCAATATATATTCCCGACATTCTTCATTTTAAAATGCGTGAAGGAAGCATTCATACACTCCACTTCAGGCCATATTTAGCCAACAGAAGTCATAAAACTATTCCTTGCCTTCGTTGCTCAAGTTCGTATATATATGTTCGGGTATACACGGAGTCAGCGACCTTTCTTGTTGGTTACAGCATGACAGACACCGACGAAAGGATGCAACACTGCGTCGTTTTGTGTCCGTTTCTTTACCTGTCATCCGAGTTTTACCTGTCGTCTAAGATATAAGAAGGAGTTGCTTATGCGGTGAAGATTACGGACGGGGGTTTTCGAAAGCGATGTATACTCCTCAGCAATGACACGAAGAACTACTAAGGTCACAGTGCGAATTCTGTGAAAAGGCAGCAAAGTTGGTCTACATGGTATAGAAATGTCCACTCGGTGCGACAGTACGCGTGCTCTGAAACCTTGGAGGCTCTGCTCCGCAGCCAAGACACAACGTCCAGCAGGACACCATCAGTCAAGTCCCTGCGGCGGCCACGTCTAAAGGAGTTACGGCCATCGGCCTTGAGCCAGCCGGACCTGGTCAACCAGCGTTAACTCGTCACGTAATCCCGGCGGGCTGTCCAGGCCAGAGGGTTCCTGGAATAAGGAACCCTCCAACCTTCACTCACAATTTTTACTCAATAAATGTTTTTTCTATCTCTTTGCCCTTATCTGTCTTTCGTCTGTGTCTGCCGCGCTCTAGACCCTATGAAGTTAAACAAACTCGTGCGGTGTTCCATCTTAGTGAATGATCTCGGTGTACGGGGGTTTGAACGCAAATTTTTGAACACATGTGCCCAATACCATGGTCCTCGATGTGAAGTGCTTGATGTAACTGCTTGGCGTAATCACCTGCTTCTTGATGGCAATGGTTTACAGGTGCATTGCCGGCAGAATATGTCGCGTGAAGACACGTACTTGGTCGCGTAAAATACCAAACAGCTGGCTAATGGCTCTCACGCGTGGCGATATGCCACGGTTGGAAGAAAAGTGTACTTACGCACCGTCCTCGACCGGTAGGGGCTCACCATGGATGTCGGGTGTGGTGTTGGTGCCGACCCAAAAGAAGGCTTCTGCGCCGATGAAAATGCGTAGTGCACCAAGTAAATACGCTGGCCACGGGTATTATGAATCTTTGCTCATGTGAAGTGATGGCATACAGCCAGTATTGGGAGGCTTAGTGAATATCGTATATTCAGGGTTTGTGGGTTTGAGTATCAATATGACCGAGAGGGTTATACCTTTTTCAAGTTTAATTCATTTCAAATAACGTGACAATAACTACACTGCAATTAAAGGACAGCAATTTATGTTTTCTGTGCTCCTTTCACAGGTTGCCTGTTGAATTCATCTGGTTGTGCCCAACTAAGAAACGAGCCCATATAAAACGTTCCCTCTCCCCTTTTTAATTTGCATGGTGTTTTGCCGCAAGATGGAAAGAGTTTCGACCATGAGCCTTCAATTATGACGAGAAGTACACCATCACTGATTGATTGATTGATTGATTGATTGATCGATTCAAACAAACCAGGTCCGAGTCCATCGTAGGAAAAGTTGACCAAGTAGAAGGCGTCCCAGCTGGCCACGTACACCGAACCCGAGACATTGTGCTCAAGCGTCTTGAAATATCCGACGAACTTGCCATAGTACTCGGCCAGCACGCCTGCGACAAATGGGGTTATGCGTCGCAACGTCAAGAAATTTCAAATCTAGTTATAACTACGGCTGCGGTAGGAATACAAAACGCCAATAGCAGCACGAACAAACTGTCCAGTTTAAATCACACCCATCAAATGCCTCTCTAGGTGCGAGTTGCGACGGACTGTCTGCAAATTCGTCACACATTTTCACAATATCAGGTGAGTCGGTACTACATTACAAGAACAAATACGATGTACTAATACGTTGTTATGGACGAGTTCCAGCGATTAACCTTAATTAGCATGTAAGGAAATACGAAGCTATTCTGCAATCAGTCATGCTCTACTTTTACATGAAGGAGAATCACGTCGTGTACGCTGCAAACGCATGGGCAATTGATTTATGGCTGTATTCATTCAGAGCCAAAAAAAGCACTTTTGACGTCGGTCCTATAACGCGGCACGCCGTACAGTCCATCGAACATCGTGGTGGCTTCCCGAAAGTGACTTGCTACGGCCGTGCACAGCGTACTGAAGTTAACTCTAGACGCACTGACCGTACAGACAGAAACATTAATTTAATGCACACGGCATCGTGTTCTCACCCTCTAGTTGAAAGAACGTGAAAATATGTAGGCAGCTTGCGCCAGTGGTGCAAGGAGGCACAACAGCAGAGGTTGTGGCCCACCTAGCTCATTAACAAAGTAACTATTAGCAATGTCTTAATTTGGAAGGTATTAATTAACGTGCTCTTATTTTGAAGCTAAATTTAACGATGTGCTAACGGGCTCCTAAGTATGACAGGCCTAATTTGCAATGCCCTGATTAGCACGGTCGACCGAGAATGGTATTAGTTAAGAAGGCTTTAATTATCACAGTTCTACTTGAAAGGAATTAGCACGGTATTAATCAGCACTGTCTTTATTAGCTTGACCCTAGTATAGATTGGCTAGGTTGGCTTAAGCACGATGACAGAACATGAAGAGGAGGACGGAGAGTGCGCCTGCCGGCCACTAATGAAGAATACTTGATTGTCGAATCCACGCGGAATAACAAAAAGCTTAACGGCTAGCTGCAAAACATATCGCGTTTGAATATGTGGAAGTTGCGTCAGTTGCGCCTCGATTGGACGTTGCGCTTCAGGGGAGCTTACGGGGGTAAGAGAACTACGAGGCTTAAATGAGACAGGGCGACGAGTGCCTGTGGCTACGTAACACGTGAAAGGCAGCAGAAAGGCCGAAAGTGTGGGGGCAGCAACGCCGCACTGCGCTTACATGGGTGAATAGGTAGACAGACGGCCAGTAGGAGCACTTGCGGCGGTGTATGCAGTCGACGCATGTTCGTCAGTGAAGCAGACTGACGTGACAGCCTGCTGTCCTCATTCGCCTTGCCCTTGTGGTCCATACCCACAGAGGGGAAGAGGCCGATGATGATGATGATGAAGATGATGATGATTATGATGATGATTGACTAAACGAATAGCTCACACTCACTGTGGGGGATTGGCCAAAAAACTATTATTTAGATAGTGGATCACATACTACTTTTAAATCTAATGAATTTTAAAATGGTTAGAAGAAATAAAATTTTACTAATTGAGAAATTTGAAATCGAAACCACCTTAATTCGATTAAGAATCTTTGTACAGCAGAACAGATATCCCGGTGACAATTACCTAATGAGCAGAATTCCAAAAAGAGAATATTAGAAATAATGTAATCCAATCTAATTCGATTAAAAGCCGCTTTAAGAAGGTTTTTCCACAATGACTTGAAGCGACTGCACGATAAAAAATAATGCTCGCTTGTTTCATCCTTGTTACAGAATGAGCAAAGAGAAGGAGCCAGGCCAGCCCTATGCATGAATGTAGTAATTTAGTTTTGGAACTTTACAGCGGTTAATTGGATGGATTTGTAATAATGATGATGGTGCTCCTGAGATAACTGGCCCCGATCAATACGGGGCCAGGCCATGACTTAGGCGCGTCATACGGCCTAAATTTTTTTGAAGTCCTGCACAAGGCGACGCCAGTCAGAAAAGCAAGTGTGTTTTTAGTATGAATTAGAGGCTGCTACATAAACAATGCCACGTAACCTTGAAAGGAAAAAAAATCATTACAGAATGACAACATAAGTGCATGTCGTGTCGGCGGGCGTGTCCGAAGGCAAGGGTCCGGCAACTGAACGCGAAACGCGGCGTGCACCTGCAGGGCCCGTGACACGAAGGTGGGCCACGGAAGCCCGAACAACAAGTGAGCCGGCCAGACAGCCGATAACCCTAACGCATAACGTACACGCGTACGCACGTCATTTGCTACATTCAACCACGTGTGCTGTCGTACAACGACATCTGTTGACTATTCGGTACACTTGGGCGCACGCACAGTGCGCGTGCACTTCACGGTTGGTGCCACTACACCAAAATAAGCTAAATATTAGCGATCGATGTATCGAATAAACCAATTTGTTCGCATATGAATTTCTGACCCATTCTACATTCCCCTCCGAGCGTGTTAAGATATATACGAATTTCTTATGACACACTGGCACGCTTCTCGCCAGTGTGTTCGTACCCTTACGTGTGGTCACTCGGCATCGGTGTGAACCTTTGATCGCGCAGCTATATGTAGCCGTTCCCGTGTGAGCTCCTTGCCACGCAGCAATAAAATTTTTCGAAGAAAGAGGCCATCGCAACGCGCAAGTGCTCCCGTGGTTTACTTCGAGAAGAGATCATACATGTCGCTGCCTTGCTTGTCCCCTGAGAAGAAATGTGGCGAGTACGGCAGCGCTGGCAAACCAGAGCGGCGAAAGCGCCGGTCGCACGGCATCGCCAGATCCGCCAGAATCGCCCGAGTGGGCCCCTTTCTCCGCTGGTGGTTTGGGTTTCCCCCTGGTTGGTGGCGGTTTTGGCGTCGGGGCAGGCGGAGGAGGAGAAGGTGGCACTACCGGGCCCTTGCTTCGGTCGTGTACCATTATCTTCCAACCGAAGTAATAATGACTGTAGCACTGCAAGAAGCGAAGCACCACGAAGCAAAAAAACAAACAGAGAAGGTAACTATTTTGCCGCAAGGAAATGCCATATTAAAAAGTTGTAACGAAAGACTATAGCCGTAGCTAACTCCACTGGATCTGATCTCGCGTAGCTCTACAAAGGATGCTGCAAACCACTGGTGTCAGAAAATATGGCCTCTAACGAAGCGGCTTTCGTGGTATCAGATGTCACAACGGGAAGCGGCGGGAGTACGTTACTTAGAAGTGCGTATACGAACCGTCTACCGACGTATGCCGATACAGCACACGCTACAATGCCCTTACGATCAAAGTTCGCAGTTGTTGCGCGAAAGACGCAGCCCCAATCTCACCGGCATTCATTGTTGGGCGAAATATTACGCAAGATCACCGCCCAAGCACTCCGTACAAGCGGTTAACCATGCGAAAAATGAAGCGCGCTGTCCCGGTGTTTAGCCGTGGCTTTAACCCGGCGTGGCCCTGAAGCCTTCTCACCATTATTGGTTACATGATCGCGCTTCTTTTAAAGAGGTTTGTCACACGTTTGGCTTTGGTTTACCACAGTGTTTATTTCACATGCCGCACATTGTGCCTCACATGATCGCGGACACCGAGGAGTGCAATGAGCGGTTAAATGAGTTTTGCAATGCGTTAACCGTTATCCCTCGAACAACAGGCGGTTACAGACGTCGCGGCCGAAGCCAATACGAAGGTTTAGCAAGCTACGTAAACGCGCTACGGAAATACGACCCGGTTCCTTTTCGTATGCGCGTACATTGATCGCGCATGCGCACTCGTCGGCCGGTTCCGTGTTGCTGTCTTTCCGTAACGTGCTTCCGTAGCTTGCTAAAGCTCTCTAACTAAAGAAACTCCCGCCGAAAGCGCACTGCCGCAATCATCACGTTGAAGCTGCAACGACGCTGCAAGCGCTTGACATCACGAGCTAACTCGGTGGCGTAGTTTGGAGGATCCGCCTGCCACCGGCGCCTGCATCCCCGTTCGCGATTTGGCGATGCTTGAAGGGCTACCGCATCATCGGTACGCAGTCGCTGCCGGCACTCGGCCTCCCGGGCCTTTTATTTTTTAAGCGTGAATACACTTTATAAGCGACCCCAAACCATCCACCGCCGTCGGCGGCGTCCGCAGTCTTCTCTCTATCTTTAAAAGAAAGAGGACTTGGCGGGCCGCAGCGCGACGCTCTACCGAATAAGCCACGGACGCGACGCTGATATCGGTGTCGCTCCTCCGCTCTCCTCGCTCGCTGCAGCTGCGCGCGCACCCCTCCCTTTCGCGCGCCCGCCTTCTCTCTCAGTCTCCCGTCGAGAGCGGATCGTGCGATGGATGTCCCGGAGGCAGCGCTACCATCTGGATATAAGGCGCGTTACTGACACCGATATCAGCGTCGCCAACGGATTTTAACTTTACTCCCCCTCATAGCATCACCCCGTGCATTCGCACTTAACCATGTTCACTCTCGGGGAAATGCTTGGGAGTTTTTTTTTCTTTTTTTTTTTGCCCGGACTACACCATCCAGCTGGCGAAAGTGAGCTCTCACTTTCGGCGCTCTTGTGTTGTCCGTGGCATACCAAAGTAGAAACTGATACGCGCACGCCCGGCACAGCGTCTGCGACGGGATGGACGACGTCACTCACAACGCAGCCAATGGCGTGCTTGGGTACGACGCTGCGGACGACGTAACTCATAAGTTAGCCAATGGATACTGCTCGTGAAACCACTGTCAGACGGATTTTCGTTTCTCCTAGCCATAAACAGCGTTTGCTCCCAGTTAAAACCCGACCAGAGAACGTAAATGTGGTGAGCTCTGGCGTACTTTGGTGAAAACGCCAGACCATACTGGTGTGTTCATGTGGGAACATCCTGCCATGATAGGGTCTGGGCTTCTGGCGAGGACTCCGGTCAAGTGTGTTGTGTCCTGATGGTGACACCAGCCTAATGCGGTGCCTATAATAATAATAATAATAATAATAATAATAATAATAATAATAATAATAATAATAATAATAATAATAATAATAATAATAATATCGAGGGTCTTAATATGACGGTAAAATTATGAGAGACTCCGTAGAGGAGAGCTGCGAACCATCTGGTGTTCTTTAACTTGCACGCACATATAGCACAGTACAAACACTTCTACCATTTCACCGCCAAGGCCGAGATCGAGCCCCCGACGGGTCAGCAGCCGATCGCCACCCTATGGCCACTGTTCTACTGAGACGGACAAAGCACACAGAGTTGGCGAAGTACGCACCCCAATCTGGCATCGCGTGTTCCGGTGCACAAACTACATCTTCATCAACGGGCCGACCTGGGGTAATGCGCGCACAGACCTGGTAGTAAAGCTTGTCGGGCGTGTCCTTGTCTGGCGTCCAGGTGAACACCGCCGGAGCACCAGAGTCGCAGACGAAGCGTACGCTCTTCTTGAACTCCTCGATCGTCTCGGCAGTATTAGTTGCGGCCGTGCCCTTGTACTCGCAGAAACCTCCTGCGCCTGCGGTCACAGTCCAGGATAATGACGCAGCAAGTGACTCGAAGGTACCTGCTACTTGCCTAATATAGGTATTTCTTGCCAGAATTTTGAGTGCCAAGTTCTGCATACGTCGGCCCTAACACTCTCGTTCATATTTTAGAAAACATGAAAAAATAGTAGTGTGCTGCATCTTTAAAGGCTATGTACACGCATCTACCGACTGCAATGCTTCTATCACCATTTGCACAGTCCACGCAAACCTATTATTTGTCTTAAGTGTTCCGTTACTTTTTGTGAGCCCCGTAATAAAGTTCTTTCTCCTACGTAACTGCACTCACCTTTACTCGTGTCGATGCGATTCGTGGTGTTGTCGAAATTTACTCCAGCATACAGCATGTGGCCCTGCCAGAGTGTGGTAGGCATTAGCAAAAAAAAAACAAAAAAAACAGCACAGATATACATCGGTTGCATTCTTACCGCCAGGTACTAGTGCTACAGTGAAATGTAGGGCCTGCCTACGAAATTCAGGTCATTAGAGAGTTTTAGTACTGCGGAATGGTGCTACGTACGCATCACGCAAGCGCCTTGCGTTACGTGGCGTCGTTTGCCACTAATCGGCTTTTAGTACGCCGTAGTACCCGCGTACGTAACGAGCGTGAAGCGTGTTGCGTCATCTGGTAGATCAAAATAGAAGTACGTGTTGTTGACAGCCAATGTGAGCCAATCCAAGTGTTATAGCCAAATTATGGCCATATTTTAAGCCACAGAGCCGGTCGGTGCTTGCCTTCGATGCCGCCATTTTGCAAAACGAAGTCTCGCGCTGTCGCGAACTTGTTCGAGAGCGGCGTGATCACCTCACACGTACGCACGCACGCATCTCATGCGCGCGTACGTAGCGGCTGCGTACGTAACGCGATACGTGCGCGTTGCGGTCTGCGCATGCGCACTACGCAGAACGTGGCGTCCTTACGTACGCAACACCACCACGTACGCAGCGTACGCAGTACTAAAACTTTCTATTATTCTCGATCCCAGTTCCCTTGAACACTGTTCAGCCAATAAAAAGGGTGATGAGCCCATCTACTTATATTCATCAAGGCCGCATCATCTGCTCGGCGTCGCCCTGCCATCTTGCGCACGTGGAGGGCGAGAAGCGAAGAGACGGTGAAAAAAAAATGAAATGGCTGCATCTATTGCAGCTGATGACCTCCGCTTAGAATTTATCAAGTCGTCTTTGTGTGCTGTGCTACCTTTAAGTTATAAATTGATGTCTGTATAAGCTAGAAATTGATCCTTATACACCTAGCCTGCACAATTCTTATGAACGCTGTAGTCATTCACAATTTATGAGAAAAAAAAATGCAAGCCTCGCGCACAAAAATGAAACGCGACTGGCCTTCACTTGTGAAAACCGTCTTGCTGGCTGGCTTCCACTCGAACCTTAAGTACTTTCTTTAACAACACACATGAAGAGTTGAAGGTTCCTCGTTACTACCAAAAGCATTTCGTTTGACTGAGAAGTGACATCAGAATGCCTGACAAGATTAACCAGTAGAATCCGCTTTATTTCTTGTCATTTTTTTTGTTTCGTTTATTTTTTTTCTCATAGCATTACAGTGCCAACTGTTACTCTAATTGCGAATTAGAATGGTTCGAAATTATTGAAATAAAAATACCATTTTTTCTCAGTCATCCAAGTCGAATTTAAAGCTCCTCAACTTCTATAAAAGCTCGAAGCGTAAAAAATTACACTTGTTGCACTCCTTGGCACGTGTACTATTCAATGAAATTTAAATCAGTAATATCTGTGCAGCCATCCTAAAAGCCGGAAGTTTTCGAACGGCGTCACACGTGCGATTTCTCTTTATGCAAGTCTTTTCTTTTTTTTTTGCTTCATTCAAGGCGAAAATAGTATATACCGGTTTGCCGATCGTAGATTGGTCCGTCACCTTGGAGCCGCCGCCTTTCGGGCTGTCGGTGATATAGAAAGGATGGTACTTGGCGCCAAACATGGGGCCGTCACCACCGTGCACTGTGAACTTGTACGTTAGCCCTCGTTCGACGTGCAGCACTGGAATCATCTCGCCGTTTATCCACCACGAGAGTCCCCACCCTTGCATGCCTGCGCACGCAACACGTCACGGAGCCATTCTTAACAGCGCAGCTCCTTAAGCGGAGCGTTCAGCCGCCCACAGTGCAGCGGAGCGCTTTAAGCGGAGCGTTCAGCCGCCCACAGTGAGCAAAAACTTTCATCATTGTGATCAGCCTGTATACCTTCTAGCGCACTGCTCGGCCAGTGCGCGCCTTTTTTGTTGCTTTTTATCTTCATAAGACCTTACCGCTTTTCTTTACAATAATAACACGCTAATTAAGCCCAGACATACCAGTAATGTGCTAATTAACACTTAGTTAATGAAATCACTGTTTATGATGACATTGGTAAACATAACATGGTTAATTAAGGTCATGCTATTTAAAACTTGTTAATTATGTGTACGCAAATGATGTCGCGGTAATTATTACACTAATTAATCGTTCACTTCACGTAACCACTACGAGACTTCGGCCAGTTCTGCGCTCCATATCGCCAAGCCTGCAATGCCTATAGCCAAGTCCAACATATACCTAGTCGAGCTTCTAAACCTCACAGTAACTAGGCTGGCCACGGGCTCCGCTGTTAGTCCCGCGTTGCAACACTAGTTCAAGGCAAAGTTCGTAGAATATTTGATGTCCTTTTTTGTGCAGCTAAACTTCTTTTTTTTCACTTATCCAGACTGCCAAACTGTATTAGTGTACCGTGTGTGTGGCAAACAGAATCTTACTTACTTGAGGAATGTGCTATGCTGTTAAAACTGGCCGCTGCACTAATGAAACGCCGAGAGAATGTCACACAGCTCTCGAAACATTGAAGGGGAGTGGAAATTTGGCACATCACTGCCGCAGGTGTTCTAGCATGCTTGATTTTAAGGGCACCCGTCTCTTGCAGTTTTGCTGATTAGCAAGCTCTCGAAATCTATTAAGCATTATGTATCAGTACAGTAGCTGATAAGCCTGTGAGTACCACTTCGCTGGCTCCAAACGCGAAAGAAATGTACCTGAAGCGACATTGTATATCTGCATTAGTATAGCACTGTCTGCACCTCTTTGTAGGCTCATCTTGAAGAACTCCAAGTGTTTCTGGAGCTCGTCACTACGGCATCACTCATAATCATACAGTTGTTATGGGACGTTAAACCCCAAGACTTATTAAAAGGCACTTTGCAGGCTCTGCACGTTCCTGTATATATTTTATGTTAGTAAACGTCCAGTTGATGCCTATCGCCCGTCTTTTTTGCGTGTCTCTTTCTTTGTACCTCTTCCGCTGTGCTTATACTGAGATGCACAAGTTCTACATCCCCCAACGAGCGTATAGCCCGAATTTCTGCGTTGAAATGACCCAGTAAGCTGTAGGGGCAAAGCTTCTTAAGGTTCGGGCTTGTCCGTTGTCGGCGTTGTGCACCGTAGTCGCCGCTCACGATGACAATGAGGCTGATGATGATGAAGAACAATCGCGTTCTAGACCCCACATTCTCTCTGTCATCACGGCACGGCACAGACAAGATATCCACCATACGCCGTGACGAGGACGATGATGGCATTGATGATCAAGGACGGACAACGACTGGCTTGTGCAGCAGAGGGGAATTGGCCCCTCCGGACTTTAAAGTCCTTTGACTGACTGACTGATGGCGTCAGGCAAACCTCTTAAGCTCTCCATTAAAATAATTATATCTCTCTCTGACTGACGTCTCGATAAGCTCTACGATGCATTTTATATAACATGAAACAAGCAACGACCACCAGGAAAACATGCCCAGACCTCGTCGTTTTAAACTTCAGGTCAGATCTGGTACTGCAAAACAGTAATAATGTAATCAAAATGAAATTCGCTACTCCACAGAACATACTACTGATTACCACTGTATATAAATGTGCACCACTTGACACTCGTTTAAATGTGTGAATGGTCAATGTCAATGGTTATTTAGGGCAACACCGAACGATCTCACTTCTCGGATCAGTCATCATTCACTTCGCGGATAGTCCATGTTTTTTTTTTAGTTGGTGAGTGTTTGTTTTTTTTTCGGCCGCTCGTTGAAAAAATGAGGGGAACGCGCACCTGTAATCGCCTGGTAGCCGATGTCCGCTTTCCCTGTAGGTCCCAAGGCGGCATCGAACTCCTTGACTCCCACCATGTGGTGTCCCCCGAGGAGCTTCGATGGGCTCTCACCGCCGGGAACAGGCTGCGGCTGTCCCGGCAGTACTGGACAGTTGCGTGCCGTGTTGGGCCTCGCGAATTCCAGGGTGACTGTGTCTGAAGCGACATCATACACATTCAGTAACAGCATATCAAGAGGTCGCTTTTCACCAAATGCTTTCGAAGTTCGAGTTTACCGCGATGAAAAACGGCGTGAAAACTGGAGCTGACCAGGACAGGTTTCGAAGTCATTTTTGATAGCTAGCTTTCTTCAAGATTTACTACTTTTCTCGCCTATTTCACAATCAATATGTGAGGACGCCATCGCTGCCACGAGTTCATGTTGGCTGTCCCGATCCTTGCTAGCACTTTCTCTCAGCAGGCCTTTCCAACGGAAAGAGGGGGCAGACTCACATGGAAGTACAAAGGCTGATGTCCTTGCCTTGGCAATTCATTTCGTGGGGAGCCACAAGTACACTTAGAACGTCTCAAGGTGAGCCTTCTTTGATAATAGTTGTCAATTCAGTGCTCATATGCTCACGCGTTTTTGTGCGAACGTGGCCAGCTATGTTTACACGAAAACTCCTCTAGGTAACCCTTCTCTCGGCCCTCTCTTAAACCGAAACTGCAACAGCATGGGTGATATAAGACCATTTTAAAATAATTAACCGTCGCGCGCTCGAGCAAGCGACTTTCTCCAGCCACGAGAAGTCGGTCGTTAGCAACTTACTGCAGCAGAAAAAAAAAACACGATGCAAAATTTTTTTTTTGTGTGTGTCGGTGCGAAGGTTCCATATTGGGAATAGATGGGGGACACGAAATTGACATGGAATGGCTGGACACGAAATGGCGTTTGCTGATCCAGTTGGTACATGGAATGGCTGGACACGATATGGCCTTCGCTGGTCCAGTTGGTACATGGAATGGCTGGACACGAAATGGCCTTTGCTGGTCCAGTTGGTACTTACTTAAGGATATAATTTAGCTGTGAATGAGCACACACACAAAAAGGGAGGATCATGATGACAAAACGAGCGGCCCGTCCCACCATCGTGTTCATTCCTTTTTGTTTGTGTTATAATTTTAGCTAAATTATGACAGAGTCACGTGCTGGGCCGACACGGCAGTCTTCACTCTAATTGCTCAATGCTCCCCCCCACCTATCTTTTTCCTTCCTTCACGCTAGAACCATAAAGTATTGAGGGACTATGCTAGAGCCAACGTACAGTATCCAGCATTCAGTCATTTTCTCGGCAATGGACAAAATGCATGTTGCGAGGAACGATATAACCATAGTCGCTCACATTTGGTAACTACCATGGTGTGGTATAGCACAATATCCGTTTGAGCCTCGTTGAGCGGGCCTTGCGCCGCGACCACGGCCATCGGTCCACGAGTGTTTATGGCTTTGTCTTTGGAGTCCCCTGCGTTAAAAAGGCAGCGAAGGCTGGTTTCAGACCCGGCAGGGGAACAGCTGCAGCGGTAATGGTGGCATCCTGTTACATTACAACCTTGTTACAACCTTGGGTCGTTATTAGTTCTCTTTTCACTTGCTAGCGAATCACGTAGGCATATTTCTGTTAAGGCATGCATTTTCAGCGTTGATTTTTGTTGCGTTGTGCGTGATAAACTATGTTTGTCGTGTGACCTCGATATCTCGATCTCGCCCTGAAGCACGTGCTCCAGAGATAAGCTGACAGCTTTACAGAGTAGTACTTTTCTTACAGTAGTAAACGTACCTGTGTCCAGCTTGCGAGAGTACACCACGTTGACGATGCCATTGGCGAAGCTGGATGACTTGACCGTCAGGTCGTTGGTGCCGGACTGCGCCGTGTCCGGGCACACGCCAACGCTTCCAGAGCACTGGATGGGGCAAAAACAAATAAAAAAATACAGGCACAATATTAACGCAGATATTGATGACAGCCAGCATGTTGTGAGATCTCGAGATAGCGCCGCTCTCGGAACACACGGGACACAGTAAACGCGGTCAGGCAAATTACAAACGTCTGCATTTATTCACTTGCTTGTACACAACGACGATATCGCCAGCCGAATCAAATACGCCAGTAGTGACCCGCTAAACAATCCCATACACAATTCGAATACAAAACTCAAACGACATAAGAACAAGGTACCGCAAATACGGCGTCGCCGTCGCTCGCCCCACCACGAGGGATTCACGGGAGACGGCTCGCGGTGCCGTCTCCGTAGATTCACCACACGAACGTCCGTACATGCCAGCCGCCAAAGAACCTCGCCTGCCTCGCTTTTTTCCGTGCGCCAAGCCTAGCCGCTCCGCCGCAGCCACGCGGCGGCGCCATCGCTAACCCTAACCCGCGCGAAATTCAGTGCCACCCTACCGCTCGGCGGCTGCTAAACCAAGATGTGGCTTATCCGCGAGACGCGCGTGCGCCATGAGGCCCGAACGCCCTAAAAAGGAGGGTGAGAACATCACCGCAATGTGTATGACAAATGTGAATCTATCTATCTATCTATCTATCTATCTATCTATCTATCTATCTATCTATCTATCTATCTATCTATCTATCTATCTATCGATCTATCTATCTATCTATCTATCTATCTATCTATCTATCTATTTGTCTGAGCGTGCGTGCGGGTGCGAGCTTCACGTCGAACAGTTGCACTTGTGCGACAATAGGAACGTGTGCGCGCGTGGCCCTCACCTGAACCCTGTCCGTCAAGAAGTAGTCTTCGACGACGATCTTGTTGTTCGGGGGAATGATGGAAATCACGGCGACGTCCGCGTTCACCATCTGGCTTTTGTCGTCAGCACCGCTGAGGCCGAATGCGGTCCACGTATTGGGAGCTGCAGAAAGCCCGCATGTATAACATAGACGTGGATGTTGTACGCTCTTTAGGCTGACGCAACTCTTACGTGCGCGATATGTTCACATCATCGTCACCACTTTTCCCGAGATTTCACGAGACGCGGTCCTCGAGAGTGAGCGACAAGCAGCTTCTTTGTCGCATTTAACGACGATTCTACCACAGGTGAGCGAATTCCACCCTCAGCCATCTTAGGTGGTGCCGAGACAGCCCCAATATAGCATTTTTTTCTGTCATTATTTGATGGTATGGCTTTTGACCATGCAGGTTTTTTGCGACAATAGCATCCGAGGGCCAGTGCTGTTCCATCCAAGAACGTTTTACTTCCCAACTCTACTCCCAGAAAGCCGGCGCGATGTCACGACGGGATGCCACCTACCACCGAAAAAAGAAAGCTAAAAGAAGCAAAAGTACTTTTTATTGTTTATGTAGCTTCTTGTACCTTGGGACTTGAACGAAAAACGAACGCGCAACTTGCATTAATCGTGTAAGACAGTGCCTGTTTGCGGGCACATGACCCTACCGGTGAGCATTCTGGTTTGCCTACTTCATATCTGGACAGGCAAAAGTAGCCTGCGTCCCATTCACCTCACGCTCCGTCCTCGTGAACGTGCCTATTATGCCTGCTACGTGAGCGTTGTGTGAGCTTTAAGACCATAGAATTAATACTAATATTCTAGATCCATGGTTTCTCGAAGTGCGTTCCATGGAACCTGAAATTTGGCAGGGCCTTCTCTAGGTTCCGTGAGCCATCGATAAATTTTCCCTCGTTCCGCACTCACCTACTCATTAGATGGCGAACTGGAATAACGAACAATTAAGGAACCTCTATTACTCTCCTCCCGAGTGTCGTAAGTACATATCTGTGCCTAAAAGAAATGCGGAAGCTGTGCAATGAGTCCCGCCGACAGCTTGTAGCCAGCCAGACTCACCCGATTAAGCTATTTCACATCTTGGAAGCTTTATATTATCCCCATCTGCATTGCCACTATGTGAAGAAAGGTGCTGAATATGAGCCAGTGGAAAGGCTGCAACCATTTGCAACAACATGCTTGCTAGCGGACATTCTCGACAGTAGCTCATCTGAAAAATAAGCACAGCAATCGGCTGAGTCCAGCAGCTCACATTCGACAAGCCCTGAGCGTTTACTTAGGTACGCATCGATTTCTTGGCGCAAGGAAAGCGAGTTCAGCTGCATGCAGTGAATAACTTTTTTGATGTACCCCTAGTAAAAAATGCTTGCACGAAAATGTAAGCGAGGGGGGGGGGGGAGCAGGTTCTTTGCCCC
>WOVY01005403.1:0-112500 GCA_013436015.1 Rhipicephalus annulatus
TTATTATTATTGGGATTTAACGTCCAAAACCATGATATGACTACGAGAGACGCTGCAGTAGAGGACTGTGGGAATTTCGACCACCTGGGGTACTTTAACTTGCACCTAAATGTAATTACACGGGCCTCAAACATTTCCGCCTGCATCGAAAATGCGGCCTCCTTGGTTGAGAGTCGATCCCACAACCTTCTGGTCAGCAGTGGAGTACCCTAATCCCTGTACCACCGTGGTGCGTCAGAATACATGCTATCCAGTATCGCCTGCGGCACTTGTGCAAGCACTTCGCACGAGTTCATCGGCAGCAATAGAAACCGATGAAGTGTTCCTTATAGCTGAACCTTTACAGAAGCCTCCATTGACAGTCTGAAAATTTTCTGTTGTCTCGCAAACCTACCTGAAAAGACATGTCAATTCCAGAATTCAAAATAAAAAAAGCTATTTACCAACGAAGAAATATTATTCGGCCGCTTTACATTGGTCCTGTATTTTCACGAATGCGCACGCCATTTCCAGCGAGCCAGTCTATGAAACAGTTTGCATGCACCACACTGTGGTTCTCTGTTGCGTTGTAATTAATAAATACAACACTTGACTCGTGCTACCTGCTTCTCTGCCGAGCGTTTTGAAATCGCTAAACGTCGCTCCACGCTGAAAGAACAGCTCAAGACATCACGCGACGACAGAATTCGAGAGCGGCAGCTTTAAATGGGGCAAAAGCCAGTCGTCATCTGTCGCAATCACCATTCAGTTTGTAGCGCCGCCTAAGTGCAGCTGTCCCGTCAAATTAAGGTTCGCGCTAAGGTCGGCGCGTTCAGCCCGAAGAAACTCGTTTTAATTCGTTCCTCTCAGTGCCTCACGTGAGAAGAAAGGAAGAAAGGAAGAAAAGAAAGAAGGAAAGAAAGGAAGGTAAGAAAAAGAAAGAAAGAGAGAGAGAGAGTGAAAGAGAGAGAGAGAGAAAGAAAGAAAGAGAGAGTGTGAAAGAGAGAAAGAAAGAAAGAAAGAAAGAAAGAAGAAGAAGAAAGAAAGAAAGAAGAAAGAAAGAAAGAAGAAGAAAGAAAGAAGAAAGAAAGAAAGAAAGAAAGAAAGAAAGAAAGAAAGGGAATATTCCACAACTCCATGAAGTGAATCATGATGAATGGGTGAAGCCCTGGGTATCGGATGAGTTACTCGACAGTTGCCCCATATAATGCAAACCGAGTGACATTATGCCTGTATAGAAATGTAAATTTGTCGTCTTAAGAAATTCAAGGCTGATTCACAACATGGCTGGAGCGGAGCATATATCCACAAAGTAAATCCCACTACCCGCCGTCATACCGGTGGCAAGATACCATTTTAATATGGGTCATTTTTGGTTGGACATATTGTGCTCGACGGGTGTCTTTTTATAACAGGTTTTCTTCAGTAGCCTCAGTATCTAGACATGATTTAATTAGTAGAGATCAACGCATCAGTACTCAAATCTATAAGATATTTTCTCGGGAAACAGTGATCTCTTGCCTTATAATTACACGCATGCATGCATGTGTGTGTGTTTTCACATTTGTTTTGATTAGAGCAATGATACTATAAATACCGTGACCAAAACGCAACACAATACAATTTACCAAGTAGCTTCGCCGCTCAAAAGAAACATTGCAGAACTATAAGCAATGTTAAATATCTAGCTACCTGCGCTATATCGCAATTATCGACAATTCCCACTGTTGTGTGAGATCTGCACCGTGTTCTTTTTTTTCTATTGTTTACAAAAAAAATACTGGAGGAAATATGGGCTATACTACTGATAAAACGTCCTTTGTTTCTCACAGCATAAAATAGTTCTTTTTTAGCCTCACAACACCTAACCCAAATCCAGCGCTCCGTAACATTCATTGAAGCAAAATGGGCCATCAACATTTCGATTACGCCCATCTGTCGCACAATGTGTACGATTCCGTGGGTTCCTGATGTGTCTATGGGAAATCATCAACCTGCGAAGAAAGTAACCAGGCGCTCGACGACATGATCCGGTTTTTATGTAAACAGCTAGCTGAAACTGAAAACCGTTGCCGCTTCCTGTCCTCAGGAGGGGGGGGGGGGGGAAGAACTTAGCGGTCAATACAAGCGCGCCCTCATTATGAGTTTCATTTTTGTTGTTTCTTTTCTATGCGAAGTGGGATTTCGAACAAACTAAAAGACAACACTAAACGTATTTTTGCCTCACATTTTGCCTCACTGCGAAGCTCTCCTGCAATCAACCATTTTCTGCGATACGACAACCATTGACAGCTATAATATTTTTCTGCTTATACAAGCGAGTGAGTTCAACATTGTCTTCTTTTCTTTTCGGTCTTTTTTTGCGGCAGCTGTTATTACCCAGACGGAAGTGGTTCTCCGAGCAGAGAGCGACTTCACGAGCTCATATGAATCCACACTTCCAACGTGGTTCTGTTTTTATTTTTTTACCATTTCATTTCGTTTAATTCCCGTAAGCTACTACTGGCTGCATCAGCTTAGCTACTAAGGCATAATTCTGCGGAGGTTGTGGGTGTGTGCTTAATGCTTAATACTGAGCACGGCAGCTGCATGTGAATCCGTGCGAAATTAAAAAGAAAAGAAAGCGTCTTCTTAAGCTTAGGCGCACCTAAAATAACCCCACGTGCTAAAAATTAACCCGCGGTGCCTCAGTAAGGCGTTTCTCCATCATAAGGCCCTTTTCTCGAATGAAACCTCAAAATTCAGCTAAAACATTGAGGGACCGTGGAGCTTTCCCTTCAAAAGCTTAAAGCGATAGCGAAACCCTGTCCCTAGCGTGTTCTTCAGCCACTTGGTGCATAGATGTTATTTTATGGTGCTACGCGGGAAGTTTAAATTCTGGCTTTCTACAATGTAATCGATAAGGCTGAAAGTGACTTGTGTAAGTGAAGCTTGTGGCGAATAGATCGTTGCCTCCCCGTGTTAGTGGCCGTGGCTTGGCTTGTAGTTCCCGAGCGCTGTTGTACAAACTAAGAGTGGGCTCCGTGCTGGTGCGTGAACGATTACACCGTCAAGGGCGCTTGGAGAGCACGTTGTGCGCAGCTTGTGGCTCGTGCGAAACACTTGAGCATCTCGTAGTTCACTGCCCCACGCTTGCTACGCAGAGGGCTTCGCTGATTAAGGAGTATGAATTCCTTAAGCTTACGTGCACGACCCTAGACGGTAACTTCTTTCCGAGTGGTAGTGCTTTCCGACTCGACCAGGACCACCGAGCTCTCCGAACGGGCCTGAGCACCCGTTTATAGACGTTATTATTATTATTATTATTATTATTATTATTATTATTATTATTATTATTATTATTATTATTATTATTATTATTATTATTATTATTATTATTATATTGTTTTTTACTCATACTCGTCGAAGTCTTCGTCATTTTTTTTTCATTCCACATCTTCTTTCGTCTTTCTCCCCTCTAATCTTTGTTTCATCTGTTTCTTCCCTCTTCCCGAAAGAGTGAGCAGGCGTTGTGCCCCACCAGGTGGCAGTTGCCAGCTTGCTCTCTCCCTCTTTTCACTGTGTCCTTATGTATCGGTGTATGCGAAATAAATAAATAAATAATAAATAAATAAATAAATAAATAAATAAATAAATAAATAAATAAAGTGAAGCTTTCGCCCACGGCGGCACTCTGCGTAAAAGGTAGTACGCTTCGAACCACGAGCAATGATGCTCGTGAAGTCTTTTTAATTTGCACCCACTACGTGGTCTGAAGGGAATACACTTCGTAACGCGCGTGCTTTTAGATGCGGAAGCATCTTATACTCGCGCCTTGTAGTGCGCCGTCCGCGCCGTCCGCACCGCTTCTCGAACATTCGACAGCTGACGCGCGCGCATGCGCCGTCGCGCCGTCGCCCACCATCTGTGCCGCGCGCGCTTCTCCTTCGAGAACATTCGACAGCTGACAGCGCATGCGCCGTCGCGCCGTCGCCATCTGTGCCGCGCGCGTGCTTCTCCTTCGAGAACATTCGACAGCTGACAGCGCATGCGCCGTCGCGCTGTATATATACTCAAGGTCGGCGCTCGCGCGCTCAGTTGCCGCTCGTCCGTTGGTTTGTACGGCGCGTCGACGTCCAAGGCCGCGGTGAAATGAATTCCAACGAATCCACAAACACAATGATCGACATCCCTTCTGACCGGCGCCGCCCTTTCGCATACGTGTGTACGTGTTCACCCATTTAACACCCCCTCCTACAACCACGTTAACCAATTTAGCCATCGACCCAAGTAAGTCGCAATTTAACACCCCATTTCACAACCACGTTAACCAATTTAGCCATCGACCCAAGTAAGTTGCACTTTAACACCCCGTTAACCAATTATATGCTCCGCATCCTCCTCAGTGTTCCCGCGAGGGCAATTTTTTTGTAATGGGTGGCTGGTTCGAAACCACACAGTCATTATGAAAATCACACGTTTTGACGCTCGGTGGCTAAGTACTTGCAGCATGCATTATTACTGAGGTTTTACGTGTCGTATTGCGAAGCCTGTGTACAAGACAAGTGTACTTGCAAAGCGTGAACGATATTTTCGCTGCTTTTACCAGCAGAGGAAGCTATTTCAATCGTATATGCAAGCATGCGCGTAACTGTGTTAAAGTGCCTGCTTGGCACGCAAACAGCCTGCGTTCGATCCTTACTCAGACCCAGAAACTTTAATATTGAAAGACGCAGGTAGACTTGACCAGCCAAGGCTCGGAGAATCGTTTGCCCCGCCGTGTTTGCCTTGGCTCATAACACCAACGAGATAGAAGTAAAAGATGATGATGGTTATGTACAAGTGAAAACGATCAACTACAATAAATTGTTTGATTGATTTATATGTGGGGTTTAACGTCCCAAAACCACCATATGAATATGAGAGACGCCGTATTGGAGGGCTCCGGAAATTTCGACCACCTGGGGTTCTTTGACGTGCACCCACATCTGAGCCCATGGACCTACAGCATTTCCGTCTGCATCAAAAATGCAGCCGCCACAGCCTGGATTTGATCCCGCAACCTTCGGTTCAGCAGGCCAATACCTTAGAGACTAGACCACCGCGGCGGCTCGACGGACTAAAATAAATGTGTTTACAATATTTGTTTTATTTGCATCTTTCAAGATATTTTGTTGACGCACAAGATGATGATATTTCGCTCACAACCAACGACCCCGACACCGACGTTTCTGCGAAATCAAATCTTCAACGCTGTCGCTTTAATATTTTCGTGAGCTCCATTTGAGCACACTGAGCAAACTAAAGGTACAACAGTTTACATCCAATAGTAAAAGGGCCCGCATTGATAAATCATAACAACATAATTTGCCCTCACACCCAATTTCAAGACAAGGGCTTTGTGCGAATCTTTCAGATCCTCCTATGCATTCCCCAGTGCAGTATGGCAAACCAATCTTAATAGGCTGTGGTCTAGTGGCTAAGGCACTCGTCTGCTGACCTGGAAGTCACGGGAACGAATCCAAGCCGCGGCGGCTGCATTTTTGATGGAGGCTAAAATGCTTGAGACCCTTGTTCTTAGATATAGGTGCACGTTGAAGAGCCCCAGGCGGTCGAAATTTTGGATTCCCTTCACTACGGCGTCTCTGTAAATAGTAAGGAGCTTTTGGGACGCTAAACACCAATAATTATTATTATTATTATTCCTATGGTGGTCAACATATCCGTTTTTATTTCCTCTTAGTTTCATCCTTCTGGCAGTGTCGACATTATCATTGTGAAAACACCATAGACTAATATTGAACCACGGGAAACGAAAAATTCCTGCTCTATACGAACAATGCTGCCGCATTGTGTTTATGTTCACTTAAGTTTAAACACTGCATTATGAACAATAACAATGTTTTCTTGCTGTTTCAAGCGTTGAACTCTCATCAGGATGACAAATTACAGCTTCTTCTTAGCTTGTTTTTTATAGCCTACCAAAGAAGGAAATGCTTAATAACCAGAAAATTTGTTATTGCGCCGAATGGTCGCTCAAATGAAAAAAAAGGTATTTATTCTGCTCGAGTGGTCGCGTTTCGCACAGAAACGGGTGCTTAGAAAAAGAAAGAATGAGGAGATAACCGTCAGACACACGTGCGTTGTTTCATCTTTCCCACCCCGGAAAAAGAACATTCCTAGCGCTAAAACAACAGTTTTCTGGCACGCCGTCATCTTTTTATCAAGGTTTTCTTTTCTTCGTTTTGTTTTGTTTTTGGCGCTCATGTTCTCTCATCATTTCGGAGCATCTGTACTCCTTTCCGAGTTCTGTCGAAAGCTGCGAACATTTTTCTTCTTGTTTTGTTTTAAAAAAAGAAGAGCAAAAAGAAGTGGACGATGAGGAATATCAATTTTCCGAATGGCAAGGCCTTGCGGGCCTCTGCTACGCTACAGAAGTGCAAAGCGAAATCGCCAACAAAATAAGCAAACACAGGAAAATAAGAAGGAGGGTCAAGAAAACGCCTAGCAGTGGAAGCACTCTGGGAATGCCTCGGGAATGTGATATATGACCTAAGATGGCTACCGTCTGGGGGTCCCGGAGGAAGGATGATAAAACGGAAAGAGAGGGGCGGAAACCCGGCCCGACAAGGAAGAAATCAAAGTACACAATCAGATAATGCGAAAATTGTACTCAGGAAAAAAAGTCAACAAGAAAGAAAAAGAGGAAAATGCCGCTAAGAAGAAAAGATGCAACGACGAAACCAGACGCTGCGCGGTGCACAAATTCGCGCAGCCAGGAATCGCCTTGCGTTTTTCTACTATGTTAGCTTCGCTTCTTCGCTAAGGGCTTAATTCGCGAGATTGGGTGCAATGAGGGAATGTTTACTTTAAGCGAGGCGAATAATTTTCCCGCGTCGTCTGTCCCTAGCGTACGGAGAGCATTCTTTGTCCGAAGTAACACCGAGGTGCTTGATGCGGAAGATGAATGAAAGAACGGTTCGCTTTAATGGATGCCGAATGGTGCGCGCCTTGCGAGTCAACTGCGAATTCGGCAGCACACCGACGCAGTAGCTGAGAGACTCGTGCGAATATTTTTCTGAATGTCTTCGCGCGGACTGCATAATCTTATCTCCAGGATAATCAAGATGCAAGACTTGTATTTTTTCTTTCCTTTCTTTTTTTTAAGGAGCGAAGCGTTTTAGGGGCTACGCTTGTGGGTGTCTGCGTGTCATTACGGGTGTTACGTAGTCATGGTTCATCATAAAAACGGGTGCTCACTACAATGACCAGTCGCACTGTTCGCTAACGGCCCACTAAAAAGGGAGAGGGCTCAAGTTAGCCCAACAGAAAAGGTGGTATGACGTTTATTGAACTGAAACGCCCTTCCCTACATGCCCTATAGGGAACTGAGACCGGGTATTGAGGGAACGAGAAGAAAAATAAAATGCTAATAATTTGATGATGATGAAGACGACGACGACAACGACGATGATGATGATGATGATGAGGAAGATCTTGATGATGATGATGATGATGATTAACAACAACAAGCTTAGGATAAACTGCATTCGGACGCAGTTTTCCGACGACGTTGGTGGAGCGGAAACACCCTCCCCCACATGCCTGGTTTCGAATTTGCTGCACTAGAGCCTCATCAAAGAAATCTCTTTCTCAAAACACTGCATGCTTCGTCCCTTGCCAAGGTTCTCGTCAGCGGAGCTGAAGCACCTTTGCTGTGTACTTCGTCCCGCCGCATATTTTTTTGTTTATTTATGACTATGTCTTCATAGAGGGTGAACGCGTGAGGAACCAATTACTTCCTTCTTAACTTGTGTCACTACAGTAGCCGAAGGAGAGATGAGAACAGGAAGTAAAAGTTGGTTTTATAGACAAGCCCCAGAGACAATCTCTCGTCGAGAGCCATGTAGCAGCGTCCATTTCGAATCCGCAGGTTTCTTCGATTAGCGGAGCCAGCGAAGCAATCCGCTTACTGCCCCTGGGCCCATTGAGTTACGCTACGCTTGCGCCGATAAAAAAAAAAACGCGATACCAAGGGTTGTTTTCTCTCCTGTCTTTTTATCTTTACGACTCATTCTTCGGGCAAGAAAACAAATTCGTGAAGAAGCAGCAGAACCCGAAAAATGTGTCTCGGACAAAGAAAGCCGAAAGCGAGCCAGAAAAGATGCCGGATGTTCTAAAGTGCGTCTCGCCTCTTCTCTACATCGCCTCGGCAGCCAGCTCACGCGCGCACACAACGTTTTGTGATCGGGACACGAGCTACGGCTTCGTCGACCGGTTGTTGGCTCTCGGATTTCGGATGAGCAAACAGTAGCTGCTCGCTTGCAGTATGTGTGTGCGCTTGTATCAGTCGATGCCAGGGAGTCGGTACAAGCCAGTCGGAGCCGAAGGCAGGATCGCGCGCGCTTCGCCTTCGGCGGAACTCCGAACCCCTGCACCACCAGCCCCCTTGTCTCGTGATGTCCGATTGGCTTTTCAGTAGTTGGCCGTCTAATTTCGAAACTCAAATACGGGCGGCCTTCCCAGTGAAGCGGGCCTGGCACGTCTGGGAGAGATAAACTTCCATGCCGCGTTTCCTTCGCCTATGGCATCCTCAAACGTATAGTCTTGTTCGATTTACCAGTAGGGCATCGAAACTGGAATGCCAGAAGATGCCATAACCACTGCATGCTGCATTTCTGTTTCCCTTTTCTAAGTTTATTTTTTCTCTTTTATAATACAAGCATGCCGTTCTGGTTATCGCATATTGCTTTTCTTTCACGATTTCTTTTTCCGCTGAACAACCTAGCCACCACGTAATTAATTGTCGTTTTAACTAGAAAAAATGATAATAATCTTTCTCGGGGCTTTACGTTCCAAAATCACGATGTCATTATGAGAGACGCCGTAGTTGTGTTGGGCGCCAGAAATATCGATCATCTGACGTTTTTTTGGCATGCGCCTAAATCTATAGGCACACGCGCCTCTAGCATTCCGCCTACACAGGGAATAAAGCCGCTTCGGCGGGGATTAGATCCCGTGACCTTCGGGTCAGCAGTCGAGCAACATAATATTAACGTGACGGGTTCTCTCTGAGGAGCAGCGCTCCTTACAATCACCCGTATACTGGTTAATATTTTCTTCTTGCCTACGAGTATAAGCTACAACCCGTAAAACTCTCCTTCGAATGACGCACGAGCGCGCACACACTGTGTCTTTGCCTTACGGTTCAAACCAGGGACATGGGTCGCCACAAGTTCATTTTTAGAAGCGACCCTCCACTTTCTGGAGCCGAGAATGCGTACGGAAACGTCGGGGACCATGTACGGTTGTGGTCCCTTTCGCTCTTCTGCATTCGGTGCGCGCGCTTCGCAGACCAATAAGCCGGCTAAATTCAGGATGAACCTCCTTTCGACACCCGTGCCAGTAGCGAGGGCAGTGAAACTTCGCAGCCTGCAGAAAGGGCGGAAAAGGGGGGAGGGGGTGGGGCAGCGGCTGCCACTAGCTTAGCGGCAGTCTGACAGAGAGGGCAAGTCTCCACAACGCTTCCGAAGAAAGGGAGAAAAAAATAAATTGTGCCCCCCGAGCAGCACCGGCAAGAATAATACACAGACCGCATCAAACGCGCCTGTAGAAAGTGGTTTCCTTTAGTTCCAACGTGTTCGCGCGAGCTACTGGTTGAATGTGGTAAAAGGAACAAGGCAGGTCTAGTTTTCTTTCTAAGATGGTGTGAGGGCAAAAAACAGACGCGAAAAGTGTTGGGAAGCTGGCGCCGAGAGGCTTCCGTTGGTCATACCCGCTTCTTTCAACCTTTTATTTTTAATATTTTTCTTTTCACTGCCTAAGCAAACAGACGCTCGACGCCTTGCCTGAGATATGACGCGCTAAATTTAAGAGTCCCCTCCCGTACTCGCAAGGGCCAAACACGCGGCTGGCCAGCCGAGGCGTATACGTGGGCTCTTTGTCGTCGTTGAAATTATCAGTCTATATGCGGGAGCGGGCGAATAAAAAATGCAGCCATGATGGCGAAGCACTACTTCGCGCTAACGTGTTAGGGTCGATAGATAAGTTAGAATGCATACAGAACAGAGCTAGTCGATTCATAGCGCGTAATCACAGCTATACCCGTCCAGCGTAACACAGATTAAACATAGCCTTGCACTCGAGCCACTGAAAATTCGCCGCGACATCTCACTTTTATCACTATTTCACACACTCGTCCACACCAGCATGATGCCATCTGTTTACCTTAATCTAGCACATCGAACTTCGAGCAGACTACATAACACCTTAAGCTTATCACGCATGTACGGCAATACTAACGCTTTCAACCAATCGGCTCTTCCACGAGCTATTCGTTTGTAAAATGATTTGCCAGATGATCTTGCGTCCGAACAAGACCACACAAAGTTCTATCATACTCTTAAAAATACTTATGCACCAATGACTGTGTGAACTGCGTGAAGAAAACTGTGTATTGGCATGATATTTGAACTGGTTTCAGTGTGCTATTAAGTTTTTTCTTTTTTTTTCTTTTCCGTATTGTTAATTTTTGGGTACCGTTCTGTATTAGTATTTTATTTTTCGCTGCAGAACTTTGTAATATAGAGTAGCCGAGGCAATAGGCACCTCAACCTCTCCATAGCAAAACAGTTAAAACAGAAACAGAACAGAAAACTGCTCTATCGCATCTTCGTAATCATCTGTGCTTATAGGACTGTTGCCGATGTTTTTGCACTATTGCTAGGTTGTAGTTACTGTCATAATTTTTTTGTATTTTACCTTCTCATACTGTAACTCACTTTTCTAGTATGTATTTTGCTTACATGTTCATAAGTTGAACTGCATTTCCTATTATATTCAATATTTGCCTATGTATTTGTAGATATATATGTATATATATTTTTCCAACATATTATCTGTACCGCCCCCCTTACACAATGCCCCTCGAGGGCTCTGGTAAGGTACTGTAAATAATAAAAATAATAAGTTCCTATTTGTTTTGTTTTCTCGCTAATCCAGTTTATTGGTGGATAACCATTATCTCATCCTTTAAGTATACATCCTATTAACTCGTTCGGCCTAATCGTTTTCCTTCGTTGACTAGAATCATCAAGAGGCCGCCAGTGCGGATGACAAGTGAAAGAGCACTGCGAAATTCAGTGTGTGAACGAATCCCACTTGTAAGTGATACCGGAACCTACTTAAATTACGGGCCAATGAATTCTTTCGTGGCACAATTGCTATTTTGGTGATGACGATGACGACTCGGTGTACTTCCTGAGAAGAAACAAATACCTTAAGCAGGGAGCAGTGCGCATTAGGTGAGCCAATCAAAAGAATTAAGGAGATATTTGAGGACAGAATCCACAACGCTGCATTTAAAAAGCATAAGTGGAAATATTAGGTTTCTATGGAACTTTAAGACAGACTGAGAATGAGAGAATGAGTATAAGTGTGTAAATATGTCCGCCTTATTCTCAATGTGAGACGTCACCTGTCGTGTCACCTACTGCTGACCAATCGCTCTGATTAAATGATGGTGATGATATGTGGGGTTTAACGTCCCAAAACCACCATATGATTATGAGAGACGCCGTAGTGGAGGGCTCCGGAAATTTCGACCACCTGGAGTTCTTTAACGTGCACCCAAATCTGAGTACACGGGCGTACGATTTTTCCGCCTCCATCGAAAATGCAGCCGTCGCAGCTGGGATCAAAAAAGTAAATAAGGTAAAATTCAAGATCCTGAATGGGCTATAAGGGAGAAATTTACATATCTCAGGCCGCGAAAAAGCAATGCTAGTCACACATATTAAAGCTCTTAGCTGAGCTTCAAGTTTCAAGTGAGCTGCGAAAAGTTCAAGCTGGTCTCCAGTTATTAATAACAAGGCTTTGCTTTCTTTTTTCTAAAACGATAATTCTCCATTCAACACTAATGGAAACATCCTCTCACCACTCAGTGTTACCGGACTGTTTTCAAATTCGTCTGGTAGAAAAACTGACCGCTCTTCAAACGACGAGCAACCATCACATTTTCAGTGAAACTACTGTTCTGTTCTGTTGCAACCTCCTTGCTGTAGCGAGCCTGAAGTTTTATATAACTTCTAGTACCCCGTTTCTGTACGTTGTCAAGGTTTCAAAAATGAATGGTCATTTGAAAACAAAAACCAGCCACTAAAAACGTATAGAAATTCGATAATAATAATAATAATAATAATAATAATAATAATAATAATAATAATAATAATAATAATAATAATAATAATAATAATAATAATAATAATAATAATAATAATAATAATAATAATAATAATAATTGGCTACGAACAGTTCACTGCCAGGAGTTCACCTTCCAATAGGGCATTCACACGCACGCATTGCCGTTTAAGCTCTACAAATGTGTAAGCTTCTGTTCCTTCATTTATTCGCACTAGGAGATGCATTGTACCGGCGCTGGTACGAATTGAGAAAGCTTGTATTAGGAGCACGCTTCATTGCTAAATGAATGAATTCTACCATTGGTTCTTGTTACCTTTAAGAGCAAGGCGCCTGAATTTCACAGTACTTTGTTGTTTGGAAAGAGAAATAATCATCACGTACCAGAACGCGCTCTCTACGTGCTCTTTTTCGTACTCTTCTACTTCGCTCCCCGCACACGTGCGCCGATTTCTCCGGCGTGACTTGCACTGTAACCCTGATGGCTGATAGAGCAAGTACGGATTGAGAGAAAGCAAAATCATTTCGCATGCGGAATTTGAACTCGCGTACTTTCAATCCGAAGAAGAGTGTCCTAACCACTTGGCTATCCACACACGCCATCATAGCATAGCATAGCATAGCATAGCATAGCATAGTATAGCATGGTGTAGCAGAATGGGAAAGGGAAGTGATTTTGATGAGAAAAGATGCGATGGTGAGGGAGGTAAAGAGAGAAGGTAAGGCATAACATTGAAGGATTGAGAAAGAAAATAGATATAAAGAAGAGCAGAGAAAGAAAAAGACGAATAGTGTAAGAGACGAGAAAGCAAGAAACAGTAGAAAGAAAAAAATGAAGAAAAATGAACAGAACAAAACGACAGAAGAAACAGGGAGAGAGGAATAGAAAATGAAGAAAGAAAAAGAGGAAATTAACATAACTTAGCAAAAAAGCAAAATAAAAAGCTACATAGATGCTCGCCAGCTCCGCTGTTTCTTCGACATTGCACCTTTTGGGCTAGCTACACTAGCTTTTTATTTATTAAAGAGGACGATAACTAAATATAGCATTGTACAATGACGAACATAAATGTGTAATGAAGCAAAAAAAAATTTCATACCACTCTTTAATAAAGTCACACGTTTCCTCGGTTACGCAGCACTCCTAACGTTAACCAACAAAAAACATGCAGCCGTTACCTTGAAATTTCTGATTAAAAGCACCTCACGCAGCATCGGTTAGTGTATACGGTACCTTCAACGTATCTCTTTCGATTAAATGGCTTCGAAACAACACTATAACCAGGATATAAATATGTCTGCCCGTCACAAGAGCGAATCGAATGTGTTGTACGTGGCGCGCTCTGCACTTTCTGCGAGTCAGTTTGTACAACCCGCGTCCACCACTACTACGATTGCGCAAAAACAAGAAAGTAGGGGAAAAGTAGAATGCATTAACCCGTTCTGCGCGGACTACCAGACGGCGCCACGCTAGCATTTTATATGTTGGTAAAATGGACTAAAGAGTGGGAGAGGGGGTTGAAGGCTAAATGAAACGCGGTCTCAGGTAGCAGCACGAACGAACAAAGACAAAGTGAAAAAAAAAAGGGAATGAGATCGAGTGATGGAAAGACGCAGGTAAAAACCACGCGGCAGTGGCAGCGATGGAAAGAGAGCTGCGCTACTGCGGACCATATCCAGCCGTTCAACTGGATCGAAGGCCAGACTCCAGCGGCGAGAATTCTCTTTCCCCCGTGTCCCGCCCAGACGCGCGCTCCAGACTATACAGAGCGTTTGCGCCCGAAGCGCGCACTGCCATGCAGAGAACGGCAGCTGCTTCATGCTTCAAAGCGGTGCAGTGAAGCACCCTTCTTTCTCACGGGCGCCGCGTGTTTCTGTTGTCTGCTCGTCGATGCGTCGCAGGTCCTCTCCTCCTCGTCACTCCCCTCTACCGTCTCAAAGAAGAGGGTGAGAGAGAAACAAGGGCGCTTCGCGTAGCGTGCGCACTGCAGGTTGCTGGGAGGGCGCGACAGTAAACGAAGAAAAAAAAATGCCCAAGTGACCTACTTAATGACCGCACGCAGCTCACGCTCCTTTTCTACGTTTTCGACCGACATCGAGCACGGCTGCAGAAATACATTGAAGGCCGCCGCCACCCGCTTCGTGGGCAGCTCATGGTCGCGTGTGTTTCTTGGCGCTGGATGGCTGTAAATCGAGAGTCCCCCTTTCTTTTTTTTTCAGTAAAGAGTTACTCATTAACCATAGAGTGGTTGCGGAGTGTAGGCATGAGCAGCATTGTAATATGATGGAAAGGTGGGCTAGTTGGTAATTCATAATTGTCCAGCGAACTGGGAGCGCGGGAGGAACACAGACACGAAGCAAAGAGGTAAGGAGTTACACTCTACCCACAGAGTGGTTAGAGTGCTGTGTGCCTTCTCCATGCTTCGTGTCTCTGTTCCTCCCGCGCTCCCAGTTCACTGAACAATTATCACCAGCATGTTCGCTAATCAGAGTTTAGTCGAAGTGTCACTTGGTCGAGTTAAGCTTTATGTTCGGGTGATAGCGCAGGCACCTCCATTAGTTGTTGTTGTTGTTGTTGTTGTTGTTGTTGTTGTTGTTGTTGTTGTTGTTGTTGTTGTTGTTGTTGTTGTTGTTGTTGTTGTTGAGTTCTCACACCCCTCTCTCACATGACGTGTCACCCGAAATGTGACCAGAGTTCTTTAACCCCCCCCCCCCTCCCAACCTTCCTTTCTTTTAAAGGAGTGCGATTGGCCGCACATCGCATGCCCCCATTCTCCCGGTTATTAAAATGTCAATGTTTTCATCGGTCCACGAGTCAGTGAAGATAATCTTGTGCTTTTTGAAGGCGACGTGCTTGCGCGAGCGCCTCCTGACGATGCGTTGCAGTCGTGCACGCGTAAATGAATTCTCGAAATTTTCTTCTCTCTTATTTTTTAATTTCTATTAGAGATTCTATTTCTATTACGTTCTATTCATGCGTGCGGAGCACTTTAGAAGGCCAGGCTGTTGCATGCTGTCACTGTCGCTTCGTGTAACGCAAGTAAAATAGCATAAAGCGTAGGAAGGAAGGAAGATCGTGGAAACTGTGGCACACACCCACACTGGAGGATTGGCAAAGAGCCGGGCAGTTCTAACAACATTTTGTTAATTTGTCATCTCACGTTTTTAAACTAGTGAGAAAGATCAAGGGCAAATACATATAGCATAGCAAAAATATATGGCATAGACATGTCATCACGCGCTCGGTCCAAAGAAAAGTCTTCTTTCTCTTGTTCTTTGAGAGCCTAGATGACGACGTTAAGTGCAGATCACTTCAAATGAAATCGTGCATACAGATAGCAAGAAAAAATAAAAAAGACGAAAAGTAACCATAAAGACATAAATGAAAAACAAGAAAAATAAAGATACAAAAGAAAGGAAGAAGGAATTAACGGAAAAACAAACAAAGAAGGCTTTCCAGCTCCCTTCAGGCTCTGCACCACTAGCCTTAATCTGCCTTAGTTTTTTTTTCATTCTTTCCAAATATCCAGTGTCGTGTAGTGAACCATACGTTTTCTTGGTTAATCCCCCTGGCTTTATGTGCTTCCTTCTTGCCTCCCTTCACGTTAAAGTTGAATATTGTCCTTTATATAATAGTACTTCATCAAGTTAAAAGCGTGTGTACCGTTTCACACCATTTGTTTTACTTTATTACAATATGGAAATTCTCCGAAGAAAAAAAAAGACGAAACGGATGGCAAAATTGAACCAAACGTAACCTTCACAACGTTCGTAACGTAACGTTAGGCAGCGAACTTCTCAAACAGTCAACTCATCTCAATATTGCCTGCATTAAGAAGGAGCGCGATCGAGCAGAATACTTCTATTTTTAGGTATAACTCCATCGTCCATATATATTCGTTGGTTAGGCATAGACCAAAGGCTCTTCAAAAGCACAGCGCTGGCATTGCGGTGGTAGGCGGACTACCTTCGACGCAGCGCCTAGGCATTCCAATAGTGCGCGCAGTCTCCAAGTAACAAAAGAAATGGAGAGAGAAAAAGATAAGCATAGCGGCTGCTCGAGAAATCAACCACTGAGGAGCTGACATGACACAGTCGCCTTTGACTTCCGACAAGAGGCGAGACCATTGAGAAACGGATCACTCGTCCGCCATTCTCATGTCTCAGAACCTCCTCTCCGCGGTTCTTACACTGCCTCAAGAGGCCAACAACCGTTTCATCATCAATCCATATCGGGCTTTGCAGCGGGGTCGCTAAGTGGCATCGCTAAGTGCCATCCAAAAGCACGACGAAGATGGAGAGCGGGCGAGGGGTTCACATGTTCTTAGCTCGGAGACTATACATCTTCCCGTCCACTCCACTAGGCCTTCGTCGCGCATGCCACGTCTCCTTACTCCCCGTCGCTCTGCTACAAATCTTTGCCGACTGCACGGAAAGGAAAACGCGACCGGGGACTTAAATTATCCCCAGATTCGCGCGGTAAGGGCCCACAGCTGTGGCGGGGACTGCTGGATGGTTGCCAGAAGCCAGTGTCGAATGGATGGCAGGCTCGTTAGGAACACCACGACAGCCGAAACGCTGCTATCGCTCTCCATCTATGACAGCTTCACTCGTCAAAGACGGGCGCCAAAGCGAGCCAACTTTTCTTTCTAGCCTTTGTCTCAGGCCCTGTCATTCCATATACTCATCTTTTATCGCTACACGTCTCTCGATGTGTAACGAGTAGCAAAGGCGCGATTTCTTAACCCATCTCAATGGCGGAGCCGAAAGAACAATACACTCCGGATATGCTTACGCCCAGCCGTCCACGTTTCCTGTACCTTGTTTCATTTTTTTTTCTTCTGCGCTTTGATCCTTAAATACTGAAGGTTCGAAACCTGTCGCCTCCGACACTGATATCAGAGCATCGGCGCATTGTCGCCAAAGACTTGAAAAACAAAAAACAAAAAAAACAAATAAAGCAATAGCATTGATCAATTGCCGAAGAACAGCAGCTTTCTTTAATGTCGCGTTAAAAAATGACTCTAGAAATGATTATTTTCGATTTAAAGCTCCGAGCCAGACGTTACGACACATCGAGAGATTGCTGGCGTCGAAAAGGGGGCCTCGATATCCCCGATGAAATACACGGAGAATGTTCCAAAGCGATTACCAGTGAAGCCCACCGAAAATTTCGTTACGACTCGTATACTTGAATGGAAATGCCCATTTGTCTTCGGTAGCTTTACAGAGAAAACCTTTTGTGTTGCGTGTTTAGGTAGATTTTAGTTGAGAGCGTCGTAAAGCTACTAGTCGCCGTCACTTAAACATCCGTTCACTCATGGTGCCTGAAACGAGTTTGTATTTCTGCTACTATTCTTTCCAGACTAGCAGCGCGGTCTTCTTTTTCGTTTTTTTTATGAACAGGAGAAATAAAACACGACGGTACAACGATCGAGTTACATGTGAATACAATGAAGTTTTTAAGAACCCGTACAGGCACTTCCTGTGTAACAAACAAGCGTTAAGCATGACGCGCGTTGAATTGGGAGAAATATACTTCCAGTCGAATACGTCTCCTACACTATAGCTGTCGTGAGGAAAAGAGAAAAGAAATAAGAGTCTCAATTAAAGCGAGCGCACATATCATTGAAGGTAGAAAAATATATCAGCCGCGAGACTTTGTAATCCCGTTCCTTCCAGAACGCCTTCTTTTTCCCGTCCATTTCTTACGACGGCATCAGTTCTCTTTTATCCTTACTTCGTGGAGCGTCGTCTTGACGTTTCATCCATCGGGAGTCCGTATAACGTTTCGGGTCGTTTAACTTGAGCTCTCGTGCGATGCTACGTATGAAACGGTCTTCACCGGCGTGCATTGCTCGATCTCAAAGATGCGCACCTCTACACCGGAGAAAAAAAAAATAAGAGAGAAAGCAGGCACGCTATACTGCCGCTCGTTTTAAGACTACCGCCACACATACTCTGCCTTCCACGCAACGCACTTTTTTTTTGCGTCTTGCTCAAATGATGAGGTCGCCTCCGTTGCGCCGGGGATGTGTCGTTCCTGAGAGTCACCCAAGAAGCGTATATACGAATTCACTCGCCGTTCTCTGACAGGGAACGCTCTCGAAAAAGTAAAGAAGAACGCAACCGAGGGCCTTGCGAAGCACTCTCCAATCCTATATGCCTAGACCCGGTGTACAAAGGTGGCAGCAAGAGTCGCAACGGTGACACAAACCGACGAAGATGACAGGCACGCTTGCGCTGCACTGCGATCCTCAATTCTGCGGCTCGCTTTTTTTGCTCACGTACGAGAAATACGAGCGCACACAAGCACGCACTCTCAAGAAACGACCGCTCGTGAAATACCTAGAAATCACTCCTTTACCATCATGTCTCTTTCTCTATTTCCTCTGGCCCCACTCCTGCGACGACCTCTGTCACACGAATATCAGCAACGCCAAAGAAACCACTCATAAGGAGACAAGGGGGAACAGCTATGATTTCTCCCAGCTCTATAACGGAATTACACCCTCCTTCGGCGTGCGGTATCCGCCGACGATGCTCGAGAAAGTGCGCGAGTGCTATGAAAGGATGGCCGGCAAACTATCCACAAGCGAATTCCGCTTTTTGAGTGGCGCCCGCCTCAGATGTATGCCGCGGTGGCTTTTTCGGCAATTACATTGTTTTTTCATTGGAGATTTTGTCATTTGCGAGCTCGTTCGAGAATGCTCTGTCCTCATTCTCCCGCAAGGAAACCCCAAGAAATGGCGCCTGTGCATCGTGATACCTGCACTTCGATGGCTCTTATGGTCGTGAGTGAGGTCAGTTTAGAACTATTTTAAATGCGAAGCATTTCTTAGCAAACTTCGGCGACTTTGACCGTATCTATCTATCTATCTATCTATCTATCTATCTATCTATCTATCTATCTATCTATCTATCTATCTATCTATCTATCTATCTATCTATCTATCTGTCAAGCCGCCTACGACTTTTAGCTCTCCTGGCCGTTTCAATAGGGTATCGATACCAAACTTGGTATGGCATAGCACGACTGTATGAAGAACACATTTGACTAGTCATAACATGAAAATCATGACATGTATATCATGAATGTTATGACTTACATTTCATGGTCCTACTGCTCTTGCGGTGGTCTCGTTCACATGACATGTTGCAAAACTACTTTGGTATGACGTGATTGCATGGCGAACAAAAGCAACAGACCCTAACAACAAAATCATGACATGAGTCTCATGTAATAACATGACTACATGTCACGCTCATGATGCGCCCATGGCCGTTTCGATAGCGTCACATATACCTAATTTGGTATTACAGTACGTGAATAGATAACGAAGGTATGTAACTGCTGCGAACATTATAAGCATGAGATGCGTGTCATGTAACAACATGAATACATGCCACGCTCATGATGCGCAGGCGGCCGTTTCGCTAGCTTCACTTATACCAAACTTGGTATAACGGGAGGTGATGGATGACGAAGGCATGATACTGGTGCGAAAATTATAAGCATTAGATGCGTGTCACGTAACAACATGAATACATGCCATAGTGATGATGCGCTCGTGGCCATTTCGCAAGCTTCACAAATGCCAAATTTGATATTACGTGATACCAATGGATGACGAAGGTGTGTGACTGGTGCAAACGTAATAATAATGAGATGTGTGTCATGTGAGAACATGACTACATGCCACAGCCAAGGCGCCAATACATTTCGACGTGACGCGGTGTGCGTACTCGCCGGCGTTCTTTTCGTCGCGTCACGCCGGCGTTGCCACGCCAGGCGTCGGTCCTGCCGTATTCTCGCAGACACGCGCCGCGCTGCGTTGCTTTGACGCATGCATGTTTCAGCGCGTCTGGTGTCCCTCCGTCATAAAAAGAGAAAGACGCAGTGATGTCTAGGTAACGCATCGGCTCGAAATGCGGCATGCCGCATTTCGCGCCGCTTTGAAGTCGGGCCGCGCCGACGGACACTTGTCGCGCCTGTCGTCAGACTATAGAGTCCTCGAAGTTTCCTAACGTAGCGCCGCTGTGCCCAGCTTGCGCGTGCGTCAATGCTACATTGGAGTATATTGGGCCCTTCATGATGCGCTCGCGGCTGTTTCGCTAGCTCCACATATACTAAATATGGTATCACGTGACGTGAATAGATGACGAAAATAAACGACACATCCAAACATGATAATCATGACACGGAAGTCATGCACGGCATCATTTACCTCCACCTCGTAACTTTGTCCCGATTTTAAAGAGACATATCAACATTTCTCTTTCATGCTTCGCAAATCATCGATTCCCACTGTGCGTGGGATCTGCCATATTTTTTTTGGCGCTACCATGAGGCCGGACGTTCTGAAGTGATTCTAAGAGAGGGAAAAGAAGAGAAAAGTGAGCCCCGTAACTTTCTGCATCAGGGTGTGACACCTAACAGTAGCTCACAAGGGATGGGGGTGAGGAGAGATTAAAAGGATAGAAGTAAAGGTATTGTGAAAGAGAGATGCGCTAGGCCAGTGATCGAGGACATATCGAGGGGATAGGAGAGATAGGAAAAATGGAAACATGGTCACAGGAGTCCGATGATGGGGCACCACTTGCGAGAGCTCTTGTCAGCGTCGGGAGATGGCGTATATAGAGCAAGTCCAGTAGGTCAGAGCTACGCTGTCGTCGGAGATCGGCGTCAGGAGATGGCGTAGGGCGAGCCCAATCTGCCAGAGCTACGCTGACGTCGGAGATCGCGAGGGCACAACCGGTGGGCACGGAATCCAGCAAGCGAGTCCCCGAAAGTTCTCAGCACTTAGTTTCTCCTTGTGCCGTTGGTTTATGCATGGCAAGCATAATCGCTTAAAGGATACTCGCTATCAGTGGAATGCAAATCTCTTTTCCAGTTGCGCAAAATATCTCTAAATGTACAAGAGCGTACAGACTTATACAGGGCTGAAAGTACATGGTAGACTATGGTGTTTGAACAGACATTTGATGATTTAAGAGAGCTATTTCAATTCCAACTGGGCTGTGAGTCTGAATCGACTGAAACAATTTGACAACATCAATTTATCACTGCTTGCGGGACGGCTCAGTGCTCTCCCATAGTAGAGTATGAAGTGCTCGAAATCGTTAAACATTTTTTTTCTAAACACACAGTTTTTTGTGTATAAGAGGCCCACGGAATGGCCTAGTGCTCTCCCCTAGTAGAGTACCAAGTACTCTAAATCGTTCACAAGTTTTTCTAAACACAAGTTACCAGAAGCTTTGAGGTGTGCAAGGGACGGCTTTCAGCTCTTCCAACGTAGAGTACCTAGTACTCTAAATTTTTAACCACTTTTTTCTAAAAACACAGTAACCCATGGGTCCTTGTACAATTTTTGCATTGTACATCACTGCATACGCAAATAAGTATTTTCGCTGTATATAACAGCTTGCACCGTACATACGCATGATCACCATTGTCCATCTTCCTGTATGCACATAAGCTATGTAAGATATATCTGGAAATAAAATTCTCTCAAACAAGTAACCCATAGGTACTTGTAAAAACAAGTAACCCACGGGAAGGCTATATGCTCTCCCATAGTACAATATCAAGTGCTACAAATCGTTCACTACTTTGTCCGAGCTCACAAGTAACGTCTTTTTTGTCATCATCGTTAGTGTATGTCTAAGAATAAAATGTTCTGTTGAGTATTATTGACGTTTGTGACGATAAATTTTTCTGAACATTAGTAACGGGGGGGGGGGGGGTGGTTGTGAAAGGGTTGCTTCAGAGGGTTTGTCAATGCTTCATCATAATTCATATATGCGAATTATTTTAGCAGGACGGCTCAGTGGTCTCCCATAGTTGTGTATGAAGTACACGAAATCATTAAGAAAATTTTCTAAACACAAGAGACGTAGTAATTAGGGACGGCTTTCTGCTCTCCCGTAGTTAAGTACCAAGTACTCGAAATCGTTAGACATTTTTTGTAGACACACAATTCTTTTTTCTAAACAGGGGCTTATCAAGGGTGAATTACTCGGGACAGCTTCAGGCTATCCCATAGAAGAGTACCCAGTACCCTAAATCGTTGACCACTTTTTCGGAACACACGTTCTGTTGTTGCCTCGGCACGTTCCCGTGTTGCGTTGCCAAGGCCTCATCAATTGCGAGGCACACGTGACGCCGTTATGCCCTCAAATAATAGGACACCATGTACTCTAAATCGTTAACTATTTTTACTCAACACACGTTCTCATACATTGTCTGAGATGGCTCACTTTTTTCCGTAGTGGAATACGATGCATTCGAAATTGTTAAACATTTTCGAACACTTGGCTGAGTACGAAGTACTCGAAATCAAAGAACGTTTTTTTTTTCTAAACACAATACATTAACAGTTGGTTTGAATGTTATTCATTACGCTGTAACCGGGATGGCTCACTACTCTCCCAAATTTGGGTACAAAGTACTCGAAATCACGAAACACTTTCTGTCAACAAACACACTTCCACGTTAATTTCAGACAGTTTCTCAGGACGGCTTTATGCTATCCCACAGCAGAGCACCAAGTACGAAATCATTAAACAATTTTTCTAAACAAATATTTTTTGTCTTGTTACGTTGCACTGTCCCTAGAAGCTCTCTTCTTCCATTGAAACAGGGGCAGCCTATTACTCTCGCATAGGAGAGAACATAGTACTATGATTCGCCGAACATTGGTTTTAAGCATGTAGCATTTCTTCCCAACGTATATGCGAATCAGTTCAAACTTAGTGAGTTCTTAGGGACGAAGCTTTTTAAAGTGGCACCCGTTCGTCCCTCGTAGTAGTGCGTAACATGTCTTATGCTTTGACCTGCAAGGTGGTGCCGGTTGGAGATTTCTCCTGCGCGTTGTTGAACAATAAAAAATTTGCAGCGTGCGCGTTAACTAAAAGCCGAATTCTCCTGTCTTTCATTCCCCATTAGCAGTCATTGGCATGTACATTGAGCACTATCTGACAAGAAATGGTTGCTACGTTATACTCGCTGGGCGTAACCTTCTTGGTTTTAGAAAGGTTTAGCGAGCGTTGACCCGCAGTGCCATCAATACAGTGAACTAGTATATACCATGAACTCGAGGTGGTTAAAGGTGGGAAGTGGACACGAAGCGCAAGCCACAAGAAAGTGTGCGTGTGCCACCTCTTGTTCAGTTCTTAGAATGTCCGCTGGATGGCGGTGCTTCTATATACGGAATATATGATGAAAAGATGCGAGATGGTGGTACTTGGAGCCTTGACTAGATGGACGAACGGACACGCAGACGGATGCATGGACGGACGCACGGATGACTGCACGGACGGATGGACACAAGGACGGACGCAGGGGCGGATGCATTGACGAACGCAGAGATAGACGCAGGGATGGACGTGCGGATGCACGAACAGACGAACGCACGGACGGGAGGATGGACGCACGGATGGTCACACAGACGTACGCATGGACGGACGGAAGCAAGAAAGAATGAATGGACGGATGCTTTGCCCCACTCTCCATCATTCACTCCATGGATATGCTGCCATTTTGCGTGTCGAAACAACCATCACATTTTTGTTCTTTTTTTATTAGCGATTAGTGATATGTGGTAGTGTGGGAGTGTCATAAGTTACATTGTATATCTGTGCCCTCCTGTTTGTACGTACCGTGAAAGGCATATTTCTTATCAGGTGCAGTTTTACACTCCGTGATTTGTACTAACCTGAACTGTTGGTAATAGTATGCAAAAATCTTCCCTGTGTACAAATGCTAAACTGATAACTTGCTCTCTATCTCAGGTAGAGTTCACTGATCTCTCATGATAGATATCACGGAATTGTGTATCATGAACCTTTTTTTTTTGCGATCTTCTATTTCAACTCGTAGAAAACTATCCGTCTGTGTCTCGCATGATTTGATCACCGCTATTATGAAAAAACAAACAAAAAAATAAGGCAAATTGAAACTCCACTATGTGGTAATGCTTGAGCCCGGGCCCTGAAGTTCCAAGTGTCTTAACAACAAGGCGAGGCGCTCAAGCGGGCCTATAGTGCAAATATGGCTGAGCTATATGAATGATACGTATCCCCGGCACAAAGTAAACTTAAAAGAAGGAGGCTTTCTATGAAGGTTTCGAAGAATGTCGTCGCAGTGCAACAAGATGCTTCTCTACATGTAAAGCTAACATACCATGTAACACGGACAATATGTAAATCCGACTGAGAATTCGTGAAAGGCGGGTGATGCACATAGTCTATAGAGTCCGGCAATGTGACACTCTCTTATCTACGATAAGCGAGCTTATAAACTTCATTAGACATAGACAGCAGCTGTACCTCCAACGTAGGGCTCTTAGTCCGGGGCCCCGCGGGTAGCAGTAATTATCGCATCAGCACAGCCATCTACTGACCAGCCACAGCTGGTTAGTAGTCGCCGTGTTGGGGAGCCGCTCCTTCCACTGAATGGTGTCGTTTTTCAGAAATTGAAACATGTTGGGAACGGTTACCATTGCTGAGCATATGCTCTCTCTTCGTGGTCGAAAGTCACAAGGTCCCATATGTACTTGCCATATGACGACTTGTCAGCAAACGTCATCTATTTCTTCTCAGCCGACTGTATTGCAACTTTCAATTTTGCTGTATTTGGTTTACACCCACGAATACATTCAGCAATGCTCGGCGAAGACCGTGTTTCACTGTTCGAGAAGGTTTGCGATGTGTAGTAGATAATTCTGTTGAGGTTACGCACAGGACGCGAACATTCAAGCTTATTCCAGAGCTTGTGCGACCACCACTGATTATACTGGAAAGTCCAATGCGTGATGTATAAAAGAAGGCGCATACCAATGATAAGTTTTTCGACGGCCGACGCTCTGTTCCCCACAACGAGCCTACAGTGTGTATTGCTGCAGATGAACTTTCAGTTTTCCGGCCAAATGAAGAGCTTCATGCTGGACAAGCAGCTTTCTCACTGACCACTAGACAGTATTAATCCCCTCCAGCCTCCAAAAGCATTCTGCACCCACAGTGTTTTTGCACTGCCTCTGAGGTGATCGAAGGCACTGGATGCTTTCTGATCCTCATGTGGCTTCGCAGAGCCTCCGGGATCAGCCCGCCTTTGACCGAAGTGACGATATCACCTGCCTAGTACTTCATGTGACGTTGCGTTATGTGCGTCGAACGATGAAGTAGTCATATAAGGTAAAACGTCCTGCTATACTACCTCATGAATACGCCATAAATTTTGTTGATGTCTTTAGTTTCTTCCTTACTATTTTGTGTTCCTATGTGTACGCTGTCTTAGGATGCAGATTTATGAACTTGTCCAAATACCCACCTATTTTTTTTGCATCAGTTCGTTCGACGCCGGCACCGCTTACGACCACTTTTGACGCTTGGTGAGGCGCATCAAAGTTTCGCCTCAATATTATGACACTATATAAAAGGCTTAAATCCAAGTAGATAGCTGGTGTGGCATATTCAAATATGGCGTGGTATTTTCAACCGAATCAGGCTGGCTAGCTGGAAGGCAGAGGTCCTCTTCGTTGCCTTAGTCTAGGTGAGCAGCTAGAGTTAAAATAAATTTCGTAGTGAGTACACGTAAAATGTCAGCGCTGTGCAATGGCGGGAGCCACGAGAAATCCATGCAACTGCACAATGATGGCGAAAGAGCCGGCCGTGTAACCAAAGCTCGGAAATCCTGTTGCACAATAGGGGCGCTTAAAAATGACGAAACCGCGAAACAGGACCGTACGACTGCATCGTTAAATTCGCTCGCAATATGAGAGCCCACAAAATGTGGTTGCCGGACAAGAGGTCAGGTTGTGCAAGGAGCCATTACATATGTATGCGGCACAGCTTCAGACTCGCAGTTTAATTAGGTGGTACGCTGTTCGACGCCGTGTTTCCGCATTTTAGCTATGTCATTTGTCCCTGAGCGGACTCCGACCTCGGCAGACACAATTTGCCGCTTACCATTCACGCTGGAGACAATTGAGTAACCCCTCATTCGAATGGAACTGTCGCGGACAGCCGACTCGTGAACAAAGCTTCAGCTTCCCCAGCGAGCCTGTGCTCGATTGACTGTGGCTGTGCTATTGTAAAATCTAATTTTCGGTATTTCGAAAGCTGTACCTGTTTCCAAGGGAAAGAAAGAGAAATGTTAAGTGAACGGCAGAGTGGTTAACTTAAAGATCTGTTGGCGAATATGCAATATCAGTAGTGGTATGCCGATGTCACTTAGGTGACTCAGCAAACGAGCGGCTACGCAGATGAAGTTGCGCTAGCGTAAAATTACAAGGGCTTCAAGCCATTTGCCTGTTAACATAACGTGCTGTAAGCATTTGGTGTGTTTTATGCTGGTGTCAAAATGTCACCTTTGATCGTGATCAGCCCTCATTCTCATCGAATTTTACTATCGCGATTGGCTCCCTTACCTAAGCTGCACAATAGAGTCAATCCCTGTTGAGAAATTTGAGCCTGATTAAGATCAGTCGGAATAAGTGGGGCGCCGGGTGACAATGTTGCTGGTTCTTCAGATGTTAAGAAATGATTTATTACATGTTAAATACGACTACAGAAAATTTCCTGATTGCATCAGTAATGTTCTTATCTCACTTCCGCTCCTTCGCAGCTTTCATTTTTCGGTGACGTGCTCGCAGCACACCACAATAAAAAAATGCATCTTCATTTTGTGCATAAAAAAAAAACCTGACGTATCGTCACGTTTGAGATCTTTGTAAACAACGAGGGTTCACAGCTGCCTATTGATCAAGCGCTGTTGAAGTTTTCTGCAGTTGCCGCTCGACGCTGCTCAGAGCCGTCGCCAGATTTTCACTTTTTCCTCAAGTTCCTGTGCTCGTATCAGCAACGTCACTTTACCGAACCACTCAGTCAAAGTTTTGGAGCGCGGCGTCAGCCGCGATCTCCCACAGCCTCGATCATTCCTGCCGGACGCGTTGAAAACACTCTCGCGCATACGTCGTTGGCGGAGACGGGCCTTCTTTGCGGCTCCGAAAACTAACTTTTTCCCATCACGCTTCATTTCTAATTCACTGCTATCCCTTTAACTTGGAAGTGTAGAAAAATACATAATCGTATCGCCAATATCGCATCAAGAAACTTCTCTTAGAAAAAGAACGATGAACCCTCTTCGCGCACAGCGACAGCAGCTGTCTTCCTTTGGAAGGTGAACGAAATCTCTAGCTGAAGAAGAGTCTTAGGGGAAAGAACGATGGCATTAACGTCCCGACTCTGTACTTGTCACGGGGTAGTACAAGACAAAACTATAGCCTGGCAAGTTAGCAGCAACTTCGGCCGTAAAGGATGCATCGAAGCGATTGGTGCCACTCAATCACCATGCCTCAGACACGACAGCTTGTTCAACAAGCGTACACGCATTGTAAGAGGAACCCAGGCCTGCAGCTGCTGCTGCGAGCACGGGTGCTGGAGTGTCAATGCCAGCACGCCCGGATATTTTGTGTCTGGTTCGGTGCGTTGTGTGGCTGTGCATGATTACGTCCGTGGTTGATGCTGGCACGCCACATACTGTGCTCGTGGTGTGCCAGAATTTATCTGACTTTTTTTCCTTCTTTCGTTTCCTTTTATCCCTTCTGTTTTCCCGCACAGTGCCTCGCTTGAAAGCTCGCTTGTTTTCCCTAATTTCGTATTCCGGACGCGCGGGACTTGTGCACCGCAATCTCAGCGGGCGGCCATAGCCGAAGCCGAAGGCGATACCGAAGCCGTAGTCGGCCCCTTCCCCTCCCCTGCTCCCTGCAGGATGCGAAGCAACGCAGCCGCAACCTCTCGTATACAAAAAGAGAGTATGCAAAAGATAGGTATTTTCTTGCCCATCAGCACCCGAGGAGTGGTTGGCTGACGTCACACATGCGCCTTTCGTGGTTCGCATTTATTGAAGCTCGAATCACGCGCCGTGCATACAGAAGCAAGGCGAGCAGATATTTTCTTGCCAGTCTTGGCGATCAGGAGAAGGCTGGTAAACGAAAAACAAGGACGCGGAATGACGTGCAGGAGATCGAATAATCGTCGCCGGTAAGATGGAGATGCGAGGGCGCTGAGGCGAGTGGAAGTGTTAGTTTAGGTTACATCGAGCAGTGGCTTGGTGGTTTGCTAATGTACGTTAATTATTGACGCTCGACGGTCGTTGGAATCGTGATGCGAAACAAAGCGTCAGGTGTTGTTATGATGATGTGCCTATACACGATACCCTAAGTCTGTGCGGTAAATTATGAGCTTGAGTTCAAAGGTCAACGTTGCCTTTCTTGGCGTCACGGGAATGAGCTTCGTGCTTATGATACATTTCTATTGCTTGTCCGACTTCCATGACCAATCCGTGCGAGTGTGTTTTTTTTTTGTCTTTTTTGGTAATTGCTGTGATTTTTACTGATTCTATTGAATGTCAAAGAGAAATCTTCTGCAGTATGAATGCGCTAACATCTCCTGAGCAGCATGTAATTAAAAAAAAACAATTCACTGAAAGCCTTGCCCTTGAAATACACCAATGAGCAGCTTTCTTTTTTTTCTATGCGGAAATTGGTCTTACCGCCACTTTAACGTTTCAATAAAGTATACCAGAACTACTCAGAATGATTCAATATATTTCAGGAACCCGTCTATTTGTACCCATATTTTTTTTCGTAGCAACTGCAGTGGTCTGTTGAGGGTTAGTAACGCTGACACCAGTGGTGGTGCTCAGGAGGAAAAAGGGGTGCAAAAAACTGGAACTTTACGCGTGAAAACTACCATAGCATGCTTAAGCACGCCGTACCAATGGACTCAACGTTCATTTTCTACCTATTGTAACATTTTTAAACGTACACAACAATCTTAGCACGTCGGTGATGTTTGCAAATTACCGCTATAAAATGCGACAGCGCTTCCCCACTCCCTCGTGCATATATAGCAGTGTAGCACCGCGCCATGGTGGTCTAGTAGTTAACACAATCGAATGCCGACCCGCAGACCGCGGGATCGAATCCCTGCCACGGTGGCATCAATTTCGATGTACGCGAAAATGCTGAGCAGAGTGTGCTTAGATTTGGGTGCACGTTAAAGAACACAGGGTGGTCCAAAATTACTGGAACTATCATTTTTGGTGTCTTCCATAATCATATCGTGGTTTAGGGACGTTGAACACCAGCAGTTATAGTATTAATCACAGAGTATAACTGATCACCATTAAGACTCAATATAATCGACAACTGCGTGTAATAATTGTAATATTAGAGTAACATTACGTTTACTATCGTAATGCCTAGTTGAGTCATATCACCTGAAAGAGCATAACGTTGAGCTTTGCTTTGAAGCGCAGAACGTGGTATAGCGGGATCCGGCTCCGTTCGCATCATCTTGTTCAGCTGCCAGGCTTGGCTTCCGTGTGAATGCCTAAGCCATCCAGTGAGAAATAAAAATGAAGGTTTATGTGCGTCATATTGACTGCTTAAAAATCTCCTAAAATGTATGCTTGATTGATTGATATGTGGGGCGTAATTTCCCAAAACAACGATATCATTATGAGAGACACCGTAGCGGAGGACTCTGGAAGTTTCGGCCACCTGGGGTTCTTTAACGTGCTCCCAAATCTGAGCACACGGGCCTGCAGCATTGTTGCCTCCATCGGAAATGCAGCCGCCGCCGCCGGGATTCAATCCCGCGACCTGCGGTTCAGCAGCCGAGTACCTTGGCCACTATACTACAGCGGCGGGGCCCTAGATTGTATGAATACTTGTGAAATGTGTAATAGGGCATAGTTCGATTTTTTTTTGCGTTAGAAGTCTCGGATATGCCGCGCGCAAATATTCGTCGCCACTATACTTTTCACATATGTCCCCCCCCCCTCCTCTAAAAAATGTCTGCCTACGCCCCTGCCTTAAACCAACTCCGGTATTTTTCAAGGTATTAAGTAAACATGCGCATCCTGCTCAGAATTCAGTAGTGATGGCTGTTTTCGGGCCAAAAACTAAACTTTTCTTTTAGTAGTGCTAAGCTTTTCTTTTTTTTTAGCGCTACGATGCTACTATGACATGCCAACGCTGCCTGGGATTAAACTCCCCACTTAGTGCTCATTAGCAGGCATCGATGTGCAAGGCCTCGATGGTACGGAAAAACTTTTTTTTTGGGTCCGTCAGGGCGTGAAGTAGCACGTAGCGAGCCGCTCCCTTCATGTCCACAATTTTACTTGTATAGCCTTAAAATATTTGTAAAAAAATGATAATCCTAGAAATGTTGTGTGATTAATTATTGTTCCCTTTAAAAATCTATGAATACAAAGAAAGAACAGCGCAGGTAGCGCTGCCAGTGAAATACAATACTTTGCGTTCTTCTAACGATACTATTAGGACACGACAAAAAGATCGAGAGAAGATGAAAGGTACGCTAGAAAGCTTTCGAACTTCAATAATCCTGTTTTTGTACTAAAAACGGCACGCCGTGACCTGGCAGCCTAATTAACAAGTATAGATTTTTTGATCACACACATGAAGAACAAATATTGTCGCTTTTTAAATCTCTACGTCTGTGGTACCTAAAAATAAAATCTATGGTACCTATCAATAAAATCTATCGGAGGAAAATTTTACACTCGATGATTATCCCCGTCAAAAACGTCAAAAAAGCAAAAAAGGAGAGAGATTACTCAAGCTTAAGTCGCTTAATGAAACGCGTGTTTGCAGCTGTTACATTAGCATTTTGTCCAGGTTTTTGCTCGTGTACGCTGCAAACGGATACAAAATGCATTAACTTCAAATGCATTAAGTTCCCGCCACCGGAACGATAGAATTAAAACTGTTCCCAGAACACTCTGTTAATCCCCTAAATCCGTTTGATTTGCGTCGCAAGGCTCAGCAAAAGAAAAGAAAAAAAAGAATCTAAGCATCTTCATTAATTTGTGTTTCTTTTTTTTGCCATCGAACTCATTGATACGGATTAGCTGAGGTAATATGAACCTCGGCTTCTTCACAGCAAAACAGAACAGAACAAAACAGAATCTAAGCATCCTTCTGTTTATGAAACAGATATCACAGGAGTGATAAAAATGTTTCAGGTAACATGAGTGGTAGAATGCAGACAGAAAATTCAAGATTCAAGCTAATCAACAGAGTGTGGCATACTTTTCTTCTTCTTCTGGCACGACACACTTGGGACATAAGCTAGTAGTGGGTAGTCTGCTGAGGAGAAAAGAGGAAGTAGTTGGAGCAATGGCGGAGATGCATTAATAAACCACGCTGTGTTTTCGGAACCGCGTTTCAGAGTGCTATAAGAGCAATACTTGGTTAACTTCATCGAAGTTATAAGATTTAGTTAGGATAGTATAGTAAGCGCTTTCAAACACGTTGCTGTCATTTTGTTCGAGATAAATAATAGTTCGTACTCAGTGACCACTTACCCTTACTTTTAAATACATTCAGCAAGGACTTCAACCTCCAGAGTATCTTTTTTTAGCCTCCACCACCTCGTTCCAATGAAGTGACGTGCAGTTCAATTTCTCTTTCAACTTGAGCAGCTGTTAAAACTCGCTTCAGATTTAAACAGCTCTTCTGGATTTTTTTATGTTCACTGTCTGGGTGAGAAGTTGCAGTGAACAGGTCGTCAAATAAATGCAATCATAATTTAACATTGCTTTTTTGTTGGTGTTTGCTTTAGTAAATATAACCATTGCAAGCCTTGGATCTAGCATCATTGAAGTCTGATGTCTGCTCACTAGACATTGCACGAGTAGTAATACAGTTAAACAAATAAATTTTGTAATAAAGAAATGAGAACAAAGAACCAAAATAAGATAAATCGAGGAAGACGACGATTAAGATTAATAACACGCAGCGGTGCACAAAACGCTTGCGTTATGCTAGTTGCGAACAAGCATGACGTTCTAATGGTTTTCTCGGCTCCCAACGAGTTGAAGGATTGTGCGCATATGGGCTTCGCAAAAAGCTAAGCCTATGTGGGGAAACAAGCAGACCAGGCCGGCTTCGCGTTGTATGGTAGACATGTACAAAATTCTGTTGAGTTGTGGCGAATAGCACATAAGCCAAAACGGGCGCTGCCTTAATAGTCGCCCAGGGAGCAAGTATCGGTTAGGAATGGTGTGGTTTTGCACACGTAGCTCTATTGCGTTCATATGGTTGCGAAGCCCTGTTTAGAGGCACGCGGAGTATATGAAGGAGCAGAAAAACGTTAGCACGTGAAGTGCTTGAAGCATCTCACACAAATAAAAATAGGGATGAGAGCATGAGTGTCACTTCGGTATCTCATTGCAAGAGTGAGTGTTTCTTGCTACATTGTGTTGTCAGAAATTTTGTTTTTCTAATAGTACTCTCAGGGTTATCACGTGCTGAAGTGTGGGCATTTTTGTATGCAGTTTTATTTCTTGATGTACGGATGATAACTGCTGGGGCTTTACCTCCCGAAATTATCATATGATTATTAGTAATGCCATAGTGCAGAGCTCCGAAAATTTAGATCCCTGGGGTTCATTAACGTAGACCTATATCTATGTTCACGGACCTCTATCATTTCCGCCTGCACTGAAAATGCAATCGTCACGGCCGCACAAGCCAACAATATTTTCTGCGACTTTCAGGTCAACAGTTTGAGCCCCGTAACCACTAGATCATCGTCTAATGACCATCTTGAATAATGGGCGTAAAATTAGCTAATTAAAAAAATGACGTCCTGTAATGTCTTATACCTATTTCTTCCCTGTTCGCAGTTCGCGCTGCAAACTCTTCGTTACTCTTGCGTGAAAATGTCAAAGGATAATATTTCTTCAGTGAGTTAGTGTGTTTCAAAGTTATGGTCACCGTTAGTGCATACTATGTTCAAACATTTGTGAGCTCCATTCCTTAAGTCGGGAAGCACACAGGCTATATAACGCCCTGCCCAACCTAAGCATACTCTGGTAAATGTACCATAAAGCTTTCGCTCTGCGCATAACGGGATATCGTAAGCTTTTCCTATGAATACAACATACTCCATGTATCTCGAATAAATCGAACACACTCCACGTTCATTCATAAAGAAAGTAAGAAGAAAACCCCGCGTAGTCATTTAAACTTTCTCAGTGGGCAATCGAGTGTAGTCACTTACAGAGAGACGAAAGCGCATAGTCATGTTCGTGAACGAAGTGCCTGTAAACATCATGACGCGCGTACACGAGGAAATGTACGGGACTGAAGCATCAAAGACAGTCGGGGAAAACCACTTCCGGAAAATATTACAACACGCGCGCTCGCGTCAGTGGGGTATCTCAGCAATAGCCGGTACATATAAGAGAGTAATAGCAAGCATACATAAGACATCACTAACAAGCACAAAGTACCTCGATAGGAAGAGGCAGACTAAGAAGAAAGAAGGGTAGGAGCATGGCAGAACTCTGAATCCGCGTCTCCTATATCGTAAACGAAAATAAAAAAGAGAGCTTTCATCGCGGCAAACATGAAACCGTCGACACATTTGGTGAAAGTAAACTTCACCACTTCGCGTTCATGTACGAAGACGAAAGCCATGTTTTAAGCATTCGTTTTTGTCGCGCTTTCATGACGATGGTAGGAAAGTGCTGCTCCTCGGCGGTACATGGAAACTTATCGGCGTGCGGCAGCAGCGTGGCGTTGCGGCGCCGGAAGAAAGAGTAAAGATTGAGACCGACTCGCCTTGGAGTACGTCGTTCAGAATTGGCTTCTTTCATGTAGCACGTGTATCAGAATATCACGCACGTGTATACATTGGTTGGTCCTAGCTGCGATGATGAGTGAGCGTTTGATGATCAAAGAAGCCGAATGAGTCGAAAGTGCTGTAGGCCCGCATTTTCATATTTAGGTGCACGTTAGTGAACCTCAGGTGGTTGAAATTTTCGGAGCTTTCCACTACAGCATCTCTCGTAATCATATGATGATTTTTACACATTATTCTCGCATATCAGTCATGTTCAAAGAAGCCGAGCACTTTTCCGCCACACCTTTTTATGTATAGCTTTTTTGAATAAATAATACAATATAACATGCACTACCAACTCTACAGGAAAACCCTTCATCGTTATGCACAGTATCTTAGTGTGTGCTCTCGTACTAGGGATGCGTTAAATTAGCCCAACTAATTTAGCTCAGTCCTTTTTCTTTCTTTTCAATGGTGAAGGGGTTTAAGCTAGCCGTGATTCGCGTGGCCTATTCGAGAACTATCATCATCATAAATGAGGTATGTACCACAGAAGTTAGGTTCATCCCGCTACTGACCGCTAGTCCACTACAAATGAAGAAGGTGAGGGCCCAACGAATGGCTACTAAGTGACGGCGGTGAGCCGAAGACCCCGAGTACGTACAACGACAGAATATTAGGGAACGGGAGAGGCAGAGGTAGCAGAGAGAAACTCCCGAAGCGATGGAAGGCCTTCGCCGACGACGACATGCCTGTAGATCTACGAGAGGTGCGAACGCTTGCTTTTTGCGCTATTTGATGTCTCTGGAGTTTGGGCAATCGCGTCATGTTGGTGAGTGTCTCTCTTTTTTTTTTAAAGTCGAACCTATACACTGTAGAAACAAGAAATGTAGAAACGACCTAGAATAATCTAGACAAAACCTATAGTCAACCAAGCAGCAATTTAGAAAGCTTACATCACCTATCTAAGGCCTAGAAATAACCAAGAAGTAACCAGATGAATCTTCTGAATTGTCCACTTTCAAGCATCGCTATAGCTTAATGAGAGCTTCATGGATTATTTTTTTATTTTTGTAGGCTTTCTCAGTGTTATCAACCGCCGTCCTTCCATTGTTTTAGTGGCTCTAGATGGGCGACGTCGTGAACGTGACACAAAGGGTAGTCTACGGGTGTACGCATTGAGAACGTTTTGCACCGTTGTGGGTAAACTCGTCAAGAGTTTCGCACCATTAAGGGCTCTTTCAAGAACGCTAACACATATTTTCCTCAATTCTATGAGCAGTTAATTCTTGACGAGAACCAGCTCAAGATCACACATGCTCTGCTAGAACTCTGCAGTGGAGTCGTGGGGGGACCCTGGAACGTACGTGCCCGAATTCCTAGGTTCTATAAAATTTAACCTCCTCCTCTCAGCTGGAAACTTTATTTTTATTTGTATCCCCTGGTGAGTGATGAAGATAACTATATGCGTTTTTGATATCGTAGGTCGCCGCGAGCAATGGTGTACTCTCATTTCATTGCTCGTTCCGTCTATTAGTATCACCCTTCAAAAACACCAAGGAAGGAAACAAACAATCCAACCCTCCGATTAGTCTCACATCATTGGAGGCGAAATGGTAGAGGACCAGAGCAAGAATATTCGTGGGTCGAGGTCCGCGTACTGCGCGATGTTAGTGCACGTAAAGAACACTAGACGGTCGAAATTTCTTTAGTCCTTCACTACGGCGTGCCTCGTAATCATATCGGTGTTTTGGGACTCAAAACACTAGATATTACTAACCTTTCGATTAAAAATTATGGACCATCTTCACGCAGGGAACCACGATGGGATGCGAAGCAGCAGCGGTGCGCATGGCTTTGACCCGTTTGAAACGGGTGTCGATGCTGGTGTTGGAAGAACGGTTTGAACTGAAACTCGGTGTAGCGTTTACTCGAGTAAACGTTTGTTTGAAACGAAAAGACACGGGATGTAGGTTGGGTTTCGTGTAAGTTTAATCGCAGATAAACGAGCCGTAAGGGTGTTTCCACTCTACGAACAGTCGAGCATTGCGGGTGGTGAAGAGGTTGAAGCAAGAGAGAATTGTGTAGCGAGCGGGCGGAGGAGCCGGTAGATGTGAGTGCTGTGGTGAGTGTTCTGCGGGTGAGAGATATAGTGACATCAGCACGCGCCTGCGAGAGAAGCGTATGACGGGAGCATGACGTCAACGCGCAGTTGCGGCGGGACCTACCTGGCACCGCTCCAACACCTGCGGTGAGGTGAACGCGTTGCGGCGCGTTCGTACGGACACACGTACGTACGGTGCTACGCACGTGAGCCAAAGAGCAGCTTAGCATCTAATATGTGGCATCACGTGCCGATCCGAACTGTGATACATGTGATCCCTTCCATCGGAAACACTAGCATATTTGACGAAATTTCCGGCGTGCCACTTCTCGTTACCAGTAGTGATTAAGGCAGTGATTCAGTTCATGTTATAGGAGAAAGCCACAGAATGATCACCAGTCTGTAAACGAAGCTCTTCGTATATTTTCATCCTGCCCGCTTTCAGTCATGAGAATATCAAATTTGTATCATTCAAATAGAAGGGTTAGAGCGATCATTACACCACCTTGACTTCGTTTCAATGTCGTCTAGAATGGCTCACAATAATATTTTAACATTACCTTTGCTTTGTCACAAAAAATGTGGTAGCCTAGCAGCACCATTGAATGTATTAGAATGGGTTTGTCTTTTTCAACACTAAAGCACAAAAATGTAGAGCATAAACCGTGAAGCATTTCCCGTACCTTCCCGGAAATGAAAGAGGAATGACGCTACCTAGACTGTACTTACAGTCTCAAAAGCAAGACCAGAACAAAAGCAAGCTGTGCTGGAAATACCTTTGTTTTTTTCGTGCATTCTCGCGACTCGCAACTGTTCCTTTGCATGCAGTGTGTGGTGCAATCCACACACGATATTGTTCCGCGGCTTACTTCCGGAAACTAACAAGTTAGCACACATTTCAATACCGAGGCTTACACATGATTTCAGTTAGATGACATGCATCAGAGCAGAGTGATAAACGACACGCACGAATCAAACGCATTCGCTGCAATCTAGTACCGACCCACACTTGCGTTTTGCGGCAACGCCTTCACATATGCCGCTTACGTGAGATGACCACCGAAACACGTAACCTGTTAGCGAGAGTATACGGATCATTGCCGTTCGTGCACATTTGAGTTCTTCACGGTATAGTGCAAGCCTTCTGCTGCCAAGAGCGTTTTTTTTTTCTTAAGAATCTGAAGCATCTGCTGTATGCAGTCTTATCGATGCACATCACTGTAAGTCACGTGGGTTGAGTGTAAAAACACGTTTGTCAATGAATCGTCGTTTTTGTTGCGTTATCTGGCTTTTATGTTGTATCTCGATAGCGACATAGCATAATGCTGTCATATTAGTGCTTTCGGCAGCTATTTCAAGCAAGAAATACTCTCGACAACAGGTGGTTTGCGACCAGGCGGCCCAAACGGAGATTGCGAACGCATACTCTTATCTCATCGGGATGGCCAGCTCTCCTACATGCACTTACTGCAGTTGCGAAGAAACCATCGCGCACCTTCTGTGTGAGTGCACCTATTTCAACGTGCAAAGACAAGAACTCACTGCAGCTCTGGATAGACTAGACAATCGGCCTTTGTCGGAACAAAGGATTCTGGGTCATTGGCCAAGCCCATCCTCAGCCCAAAAGGCTTTGAAAGCTTTGCTGCGCTTTTTGCGGACAACTGGCCTCAGAGACAGACTTTAGTGTCTTATACTTTTTGATGTTGCCTTTCCTCTGTCGCAGTTTTTTTTTTTTAATTTCTCCTTCTCTTCGCAGCATTTCTTTTTAACATCTTTCATTCCCCTCACCCCTTTCCCCAGCACAGGGTAGCCAGCCGGTCTAAGAACTGGCTAACCTCCCTGTCTTTCCGCCTAAATTTTCTTCCTCGGCACGTGCCCCAGTGGTCCGTATACATTTGTACCCGGGTGTACCTGTTATTCATGAATCCTTTTACAGAAGATGCAGTCACGCCATTCGTAACGAACGGGCTGAACTTGCTTAAATGTCCTTTAAAGCTCGTTTAACACGGGATGGAAGGAGAAACACGGATCTCGGGAGTGCACAAAAGAGCTTCTTAGACAAGAAATAAAGAGGGAAACAACGCCACACTTCTTCTTATGCACCCGTGTGATGCGACTCGAGAAGAAAATCGTCCTCTATTGATTCTTCTACTACCCAGTCGATTGTATTAATCCCCCCCCTCTTCCCACCACCCCCCGAAAGCCTTTGTACCTACCATGGGTTTGTACTGCCTCCGAAATCAGAGGCATTGCCGCTTTCTGCACCTCGAATTGTTTTGCACCACTGCTTCCAAGATCACGTGCCATTCGCCCGAGCGACTGTCGTATGATGGCGCACGCCATCGTGTGGCATTATACTGACGTATGAAATTAGGACGACAAGTCGTGTCATTTTGATGCAACAAGCCAACAAGGTGACAAAATAACTTATCACATGGTTTTTTTTTTCTCACTTTATGTGTACGACGATGCCACCGACGTTCATTTTTCGCGTTTTGATGAGGCATCTGGGGCATTTTTATTATTACTGCAGTAGATGTGCTGCTCTCTGTTCAGATCCACATAGAGCGAAGGTCTATAGGAGAAGAAGAAAGCAAACGGAAAGGTAGAAGGCAGGGATATTAACCAGTAAGACTTCCGATTGGCTACTCTACACTGGGCGATTAAGGGAGGGAAATAGAAAGACGATAGAGAGGAGGGAAGAGAAGGGGTAACAAGAGAGAGAGGCAGTGAGTTGAGTGCAGGGTGTGGAACGGCACCGAAATTCAGAGGCGTTAAAACAAGCCCGTCATGCTGAAAAAGTATAAGATGGCTTTCACTGCCTTGTGGGCGGTTGAGAGATGTGGACGGAGCTGAAGGAGCATCTGCACAAAAACTGACCACAGTTTTAAAACGCTCCTATGCGCCCGATGCCAAATGCTGTCTTGAGCTTCTTGCATCGGCTTCTGCAGCGAGGTATCGTATAACAACAATGTTGACATTTATTTGGTACCGAACATGTTGCAGAGGGCTTTTTCAGCGAGACGATAATCCCTAATGGCGTAGACAGCGGAAGTAAAAATGGAATCGAATTAAAATGCTGGAAGTGAGAAGCGGAAGTTGGCAAAAAGTCCGGAAGTAGTAAGCCAAACATAACGTAAGACGACAACTGCGCACCCGGAGGTTACTTGTGCTATTCCAGTTACATTTTTTTTTTGGTGTCATACTTGAAATGACGCGCTTAAGCTGCTTGCTGTGGATGCACCTTAAACAGAAAGGTGTGCTAGTGAGCTAAGCAGTGAACAGTGAACTCTCTTATGAAAGATCTTCATTGCAATTGCTCTCGTCATGTTTATTTCATACCGTGTTTACTCATCTGTATTATTACCACTGTTTGTTTCTTGAGATTCGTTTTTGCCTTTAATAAATTCAGGGAAACGAAGTAGCCGGTGTATAACCTTTGCCTCAATCTCTTCACCAGCATCACATGCATAACAGAACAGGACAAGCATAAAGCTCTGTTGCGAGCTCGAAAAGCAAACAAAAAAATCGCTCGGTATGTGCGATTTCCGACCAACTCCTGAAAAAATTATAATACACCAACGTTGGCTGCATTTCGAATGCGCCACAGACACGCTGAAAAAACAGCCAACTGTCTAGGTTTGGAATTGCCGTTCTCTCTTCGGGCGTGATTGCCTTCGCGTTTCCTTTTCTTTTTTTTTTCTTTTACCTTCACGTACCACTTCAACATACCCTGTAAGGTGTGCGACCAGCATCCCAAGAAATCGCCTGCGACGAGAAATTTCTTTGTTGCTGTCATTGTTTTAGATATTGTTTTTCGGTCGTTTACGTTGGCACTTCTCGCGAACAAACCACGAAGACAATTCTCGCAAAACATGCAAACGAATTCTACCCCCGTGCGCGTGCGCGTAATGTTTTCATTCGGGTTCTACGTCGTTTTCCATTTCCAAGTTTACGCTTGGCTTTCGCCGGCGGGGAATCTTAGTTTCGGACACCACGCGAGTCTAAATCGAACAAACAAACGCTCGCGGACCCAGGTTCCACGGTGTGACCGCCCGCCGCCACCACAAAGTCGAATAGCAGCAGTCAAGCGCAATGAATAGCTCTGACGCGAGTTTGCATACATGAATGACAAAAGCACGAGCACGCATTTTCCCCCCAAGACCTCTCGGCTTCCGCCCTTCTTTTCTTTCTTTCTCACCTATGAAACACGAGTGCGTTTTCTTCCAGTTCGCGATCCGAGAAAAATTCATGCTCCGTCATATCTCTTGTTTCTTCTACTCCATTCATTTCGTGCTTTATTTTTCCTCTCTATTACGTCATATCCCTCCTTCCCTTCCGAACACTACACGTGCGTTGCTCATGCCGACGCGAAAATCCGCGCATTTTGCGCGCACAGCAGTACAATATAGGAGAAAGAAGAAGCGCCGTATCACACCACGCGCTCGAATTGCCGCGAAAAGGAAAACAGAGGCCGAGTGCCCGTCGATCGCTTCTTCTTGCAATCTCCTCGCATCCTTCCTCGCACGTTTCCGCGCGACGAGTGAAGAAGTGAATCATCCAGCTGACTTCATTGCCTTGTTACACGATTGTTTGCTTGCGAGTTTGCGCGTCCCTCGTATAGGCGTGGAGGCCATCCTAACAAGACTAAAAGATACACAAAATAAAAACCTCGGCCTGGAGGCAAAACCGAATTGCGAGAGCGCAATGGCTTTTTAGGAGGGTTCCTTCCCACCTTTCATGCTTGTAATACCACCACAGCACTCACCCGAGTATTAAAAGGGTGACATGCTCAAAGCAGTGAGTGAGTGAGTGAGTGATTGAGCAGGGCGCAGTCGCCACCATTGCGCAATAGTCGAGATGAGAAAGTCACTCCGTGGGCGCAATTTCGTTTGTAATATATACCTGTGATGTTAATGTGCGCGTTTGAAAAGTGCGCCACGCCATCAGCCTCAAACAAAGAGGACGATGAAGATGACGATCGGTTGCGGCACGTGTGGGCGTGAACATTTTAAGCCAATAAGGTGCCTCCACGGAGATTTAGGAGAGCCACGGGAGAAGAACAGCGAAGCCAGGCAGACGGGGCTGAGTCGGGATCGAGTGAAGAAGGTGGCCAAGGTGCGGGAGTGGCGGCCAGCAGAGCTCCTGCATCAAGGTCCCAGTGGGCTCCCACCTGGACACAGAGCTTCTTCTCGTCGCCTGACGTGGGCCAGGCTTGTTCTGGTCTTCTGGCGTTGGCCAAGAAATCTCTCCAGCTTCGTGCGTGAGCTGTGGCTGCCGAACGCCGAAAGGTCATTGACCTCGACGAGCCCGACGCTTCCTTCCGTGCCAGACAACGACGTGAACGTCTCAACCTATTCGCCTGTGTTTCCCTGCTGCATGGATGCGTCTTCAACGTTACTCCGTCGCATCAGTTTCAAGCCCCGCATCACCGTTGTCATCACTTGCGTGAGTGCGTTCATGACTTAGTAGCAGAGCCTCTGCTGCAAGCACCGCGTCCTGCTATGTTGTGATAAGGGTTGTTTTCCACGGAACATTTATTTCCATGCACTGTTCACGTCTTTAACCGTTCGTTCTTCCTGCTAACCTCTTTCTAGATATGTGCATACTGTGTTCTTTGTTATTTATCTATTAGGAATTTCTGAAATATATTGAGTGTTGGAGATTTGGAGGAAGCAAATGGTCTCGTCGGCTCATTTCTCGATGATGGTTATGTCATCGGGGTTTTTTGCTCTACACGAACCTACACGAGAGCTTGCCCATTAAATAACCTCGTGACAATATCTTCGCATTAAGTCGAAAAAAAGAGCAGCACTGTGGCATATCGGGCATACGACACGTGATAAATTAGACATAAAAATGAAACTTGTAAGCAAGAGCACTGCTATGCATATCCTTGAACTCAGAAAGAGTCAGCGCACTAACATAACGTACGTAATTTTTTGCAAAAAGAAGAATGATGTCAGATAGAGAGGAGATGACGAGCGAGATGATCCAACGCCACGCATTATTCTCTGAAATAGCTTTCTTTTTCGATTTCTGAACGAGAATTTTCGTCAGCTTGACCCTAGAAGCAGCCTTACCCGCGTTCCTCTATCTTTTGTTTCTTTTTCAACTGCTGTCGCTTCTCGTCATGGGGGGAAAGACGAGAAGCTTTGAGAGTGACCACCGCACTAGCCATGGCTTCGAAGTGTTTCGTCGCATATATTTTGCCTACAAAATTCGCGTGGCATTAGACGTATTTGAGAAGTAGCGTCACATTTCTTTCATTTGACACCTCGGTCACTTATCTCCTCACGAAGCACGCGAAGACCGATAACATCACTGCTGTTTTCATAGGCATTTTACTGTTGATTTGCTTACTTTTTCCTCTTGAATACTATTAATAAAAATCAACAAGCAGCCAGGGCTAGGACGGTATAGGGAACGCTATTTGTAAAGAAGGAAGGAAGTAGCAAATGAGAAACGAAAGGACATGTAGTTAACCATTCTAGGACTTCTTTGCTACTCTTTGCAGGAAAAATGGTGAGAGATTTGTAAAGATGAAAAAATAATCGTTCAAACTGTGGTGATTACGATATAAATGTGAATAATTTAGAACAAGTTACTGCCAGCAGTGACGAAAAATACGCCATATCAAACAACGCGTCTGATGCTCTACTAATTGAGCTGTGGCAGCGTTTACCCTCAAGTCTATTTCATTTTATGTTTATTACGGGGAGTGCTAACCTACTACCCGTGAGTAGTTCAAACGGTGCACAGGCCATCCGAATATTGCAGGTTCGGGGCCTATTCACTTCTTGGTCTACTTTGTTCTCTTCACATAGTTACCGTAATTACAACAAAGCTAGAAGATTACAACTAGTGTTCTCTATATCTTCCTTGGCCTGGTTGCCTGTTGATATCTACTGAAGTTTCAGTTGTTACTAACAAACAAATTCAAGCCCCTTAAGTTCGCCTTCTTTGGTTAAGGTTACTAAAGAAAAAATTAAGTAGACAAGCCAAAGACTACCGCAATACGACAGCTTCAGCACTAATACTTTCAACGTGTGGTCACGCCGAAGCTGATTATGAAAAACAATCACATGTAATCGCAAAAAGAAGTCACACTATAAATGTTTGTAAAACAATTTTAGGGAAGTCCAGATGCCGGTGAAGGTATCCAACAAAATAAATACACCGCTTTACAAACAAAAACATTTGTCAATTCGGCCCCGCAGACCAAGTTTGCAGGGCCTTGTTTCTTTTTGTCCTGTTTTTGTAACTGAATTTTATATCATCGCTCATTTGTTTTCGCTAAAGGTGCCTTACGTCGTAAATGGTTGAAATCTGTGCTTATGAACAAGTCTAGCAAAAAAAAAACCTTTCCCGTGAATATGGTAGCAGTTCGTGCGTTTCATCCACTCATGGACATACAAATTCAATAACGCGTACCCAGTCTCTGACACAAACTACAGTGCACCCTACACTAGTTGATACTTGCCCATGCGTCGAGTATCACCCTTGTTTTGCGTCCGAAAGCACTTCCTGAAGAACACAACCGGTTTCCAAAATATTATGAAACATTTTACTAAAAGTGCATGATGGGTGCGAAATCGACAGTTCTGGTTCAAGTTATGACTCACATTAAATACATATGATATCGGAGCATGCCTTTATATAAAAGCCAGTTAGCTGTCTGAATACTTAATGATGATCAATCATGTGAGTTCAATTAAATGGTGTCTTTGTGAGCAGCTGGGACCATTGCGGCACCTGGTGAAGCACATCTCAATCGCGGACCTCATTTACGTGGCCTCCGAGATTTCCCTCGGCAGTTGGACGAAGCGCGGGGTTAATCCTAAAAATACACCGGTGCACATGAACTTGTTATTGTGATTGACCAGACACTTGACGTAGAGATTACGGTGGCGTCAATTTTTTTCCTTTTTTGCTACACGTCCTTCACTCCCGACAACATGCTGAAACACCGCTGGTGCTTTGCACCGTTAATAAATTCGAATAACCCGTTTAATATCCGGTTAGCCAGTAAAAATGAATTAGTGGCCAAATTAATCTTGCATCACCTACACGGTATTTAACTTGCTCGTCATTCTACCATATCGAAGTTTCCTTCCGCCAAGCCTCGGAAGCACCTTACGTGCACCGTTTGTGTTTTACTCCAAAAGAAAGGTGGGGAGGGGGGAGAATAAACGAAGAATAAGTAATTTCCAATTTCCCCTAACTCTTAGTGGCACGCGAACATGTCGTCCCCACAGACTGCTTCCTCAGGCAAGCGCGGCTACATCACGTGCAAGTCTTCGCTCGCTTCTTTTGCCGACCATGTAAAAAGAGCGTGACAAAGAATAAATGAAAATGTTAGGACAGAAGCAGAAGCGAACCACCCGTTTAGTGCGAGGTAAAAGAAACGACATAATCAGCGCGAAAACATGTCGGTGGAGACGAACGGGATAGGAGGGTACTGATCTGAGCTGAAGAACGCAAGTGGAGGGGAAAATGGGAGACGAAGAGAACGATAGGGTCAATGTGGGAATGGTCTCGGGAAAAAAAAAAGAAAGACGCGCTCGTTCGCTCCCAAAAACTGCCGCTGCAGTCCCGCTCGTTGTACGTTGTACCCCGAGCACACGATGCCGCTTTAATTAAAGGGAGCTGAAATATATGACAGAGAGATACGCGACCCGATGTACGATGGAGGAGAAGGAGAAAGAAAGGGTGTTTTTAAGGGGAAGTATTAGAGCCTGGTGCTGTGGTGAGCGCATAAAAGAACACTGAGGACCTCTGCACGTCATCTCATCACGCCCTGCTGGTGCCCCGTTGCTGGCTGTATAGCAAGCTCACCGAAGGACGTTGCCGCTCAGCCTTTCGCGTCCTCTCGCTTCCGAGTCTTTTTTTTTTCTGCGTTCCTGGCTTTTCGCAGCGCCGTTATTCCCCTGCATTGAATGGGAGAGAAAGAAAGAGAAATGCAGACACGTGCCAGTGCAGACACGTACGCCTCTTCACGGAATGGAAGTGTGGTCGTTCACAAGAAAGCTCAGCTGGTAATGAGAATTAAGACGTTTAAGAATGCAGATTAGATAGATAGATAGATAGATAGATAGATAGATAGATAGATAGATAGATAGATAGATAGATAGATAGATAGATAGATAGATAGATAGATAGATAGATAGATAGATAGATAGATAGATAGATAGCTAGAAGATAGATAGATAGATAGATAGATAGATAGATAGATAGATAGATAGATAGATAGATAGATAGATAGATAGATCGATAGATAGATAGATAGATAGATAGATAGATAGATAGATAGATAGATAGATAGATAGATAGATAGATAGATAGATAGATAGATAGATAGATAGATAGATAGATAGATAGATAGATAGATAGATAGATAGATAGATAGATAGATAGATAGATAGATAGATAGATAGATAGATAGATAGATAGATAGATAGATAGATAGATAGATAGATAGATAGACGGACGGGCGGACAGACGGATAGATAGATAATCTTTTAAATATGTCCACAGATAAATTTTACTTTTATTTTTAAATTTTAGACGGGTCATAACGCGAATGGTGATAGTCACGTTCACTGGTCCGGAAAACGTAGCGAGGTTTCAGGGTATCCCATATTCGTGACGTTCTAATAAAGTTAACCTCTTTCTGACTCTACACCAAATTGTACGGGTTTGTATTATCTAGAGCAGATGGTTCACGCTTATATGTCTACGTCGAGTACACAAAGGGGTGACGCATTATTCTTCCTCAGACGACAAAAAAAAGGTAAGGATGGGGGGTTAGAAATAACAAAAGTTACATGTGGGGTTTTAATGCGCTTGCGTAGTACTGCTTCGCGCGACCGGAATTTAACACATGGCTACACTGCGGGGATAAAAACAAGAGGAACACCACCCCGAGCCCTGACAATGGGAAATGCCGCGCGATTTCGCAGCCCGGCTGAAGGAGAACACCCGCTCCACGCAAGATGGTCGTACACCCCTCCGAATGCAAGCCAGGCACTCCACGGATTTCTTCGCCAAGAATTTACGTTCTCCTATTTTCTTTGCATTTTTTCTACGAATCCTATAACTGGAAGGCGTGTGCTCGCCGGCACAACCTCACAGACAAGAAACGTACGAAAGTACTCTTGCCTCCATTTCTCTCTCTCTCTCTCTCTCTCTATTTCTTTATGGTCTACCCTTCGCCCATCACCTTTCCATGCACGCATCCTACGCCGTATAAGGCCTTCACGCAAAGCCCTCACAATGGGTGGTCGGGCCTCAACCATTTCCACCGCTATGGACCACTGCCGCGATTCAGAAAGGAAGACGACGGGAGGGTAGATGCGATAGCCGATGGAGGAAATGCCCACAGAAAGCATCAAGGCCAAAAAAGCAACAAGAACTATTAATAAAAAAAGGGAGCATCGATGCATTAAAAAAACATACAGTTTCGTTTCTACTGACGCGAGCACTCCACATGCCTCAAACTTCCGCGCACAGTTGGCAGCTTTTGATTCTTTTCTTTCTTTCCTCGGTTTCTTTTTTACTTCGTGCCATCCTGTGGCATCACGTGAGACGCAGTAAGAACCCATCACTTTTTTTGGCGCAACCACCATGACACTGACCTGAAGAATTTCTCTTCAGTTGCTTCGTCTTTTGACACAGTCCTGCTTTAAAATCGCCTCCCATTAGCTCTGCGTTTTTTTTTTTTTTGAGTCATCGTGATCCTGTATACAGCTTCTTAAAGGGGTGCGTCAGCAAGTTCTTCGCAATATTTATTACACTAGGTTTTGTTTTTATGCAAGCTGATAACGATATCTTCTACATAGTTTCTCGGCACGTAAGTTGGACATATAACTGAAAGACGTTCGCACGGAAATGCAAAGTTCCAACTGCTGCTTAATTTGATGATGCGAAAGAGATAAATGGCGAGTAATTTTTTGCGTGCGCAAAACACAAAGCGCACAGGCCAATCAACGGTATTCTTCCATTTTCGTGAAAAATTACTCCAAGTGAAGTCTCTCTGAGCAGTACATAGGACGATTGACATGTCATTGATATGCAGCCCCTTCCTCTCTGGTAAAGCATTTCCTCAAGAGCTCCATCGATGCTTTATTGCCTATCTTGCGTATAGTTCTCGCACTCGAGCAACACGAGCAATATATGGCAATGCGTGCATCAGTCACGCATTGCCATATAATGGGCGCATCAGTCAGTTACGCTTTATTCTTATTTATTTTTAATCTCTCTCTCTCTCTCTATTTCGATACACTGTTCCCCAAGCCCAGTGCAGGGTAGCATACCGAATCCTGCAACTGGTCAACCTCTCTGCCTTTTCTTTTTTCTCGTTTCTCTCTATACGCGAATTGCAGAGCCCTCATTTTCACTTCAGTTACCTTCCGCATTCTGTTTTTTCCTCCCTTAGCTTTGTATACCTACTTACCCCTTTCTCAGTGTTGAGTAGCAAATTGATTATTTTCGGGTGGGTACCCTCCCTGCCTCTCACTTAACCTCTCTCTCTCTCTCGCTCTGTGTGTGTGTGTGTACGCGTGCGTGCGCGCGTGCGTGCGTGTGTGCGTGCGTATGTGTGTGTGTATTTGTGTGTGTGTTTGCGTGTGTGTGTGAGAGAGAGAGAGAGAGTTTGGATAAATTCCTTGAACGTTTTTAGGTGTGGTTGATAACTATAAGCCTGCTTGACTTAAACGTGAGTCGTCGCAACTGATGGGGCGGGCATTCCATACCCCCCCCCCCTTGCTGACTCTGGCCTGTTTTCACAGCAGCCTGTTGCGATTTGATTCGTACGATTTCTTTGCACACAACACTTTTCACCTAGGCACCCATTATGACTTCCCTTTATAATTCCCTTTAGAATATAGTCAAAGAAAGGCAGAGAACAAAATGCTCGGCGGAAGTTAAAGAGGCGTAGCATAAGAAGCCACTTAAGTGGAACGGGTATCCTGTGACTTACACCTTGCTTTTGAACAAGGAAAAAGTATTTCTCAATGTCAATGATAGTCTTGCTATGTGCAGGGAGTGCTTCTCTGTGTATTATGTTTCAAATGACATTAAAGAAGTTCGGATAACGCAAAAGTCACACATACTTGGTGCATCAGCTGTGACTGATCCACAGAGCTGAACGAATGGCTCGTGCCAGTGGAGCCTTGGAATAGGGCCTGCTGGACAGACCATGCTCTTCACCCTGTAAATTCTTTGCAGGCACTGAAGTTCTAGCCTGTCTGGTTTATGTATATAATAACGTTTTTTACTACTACTACTACTACTACTACTACTACTACTACTACTACTACTACTATTACTAAAATAACAAAAAATATATAAGAAAACAGATAAGTTCACGAAAACTTCCAAGTGAGTACAAAGTATCCTCTCACCCTTGGTTATAAACCTTCTTAAAAATTCGTATTATTGTATCGTTAAATACGCACTACTAATTGTTCTCCAGATATCTAGCAAACGTGGGGCGATACTCTCGCCTGCTCTCGATCACTGCTTCTTTCTTTTTTTGTTTCTTTCTGCCGTTCTCTTTCTTGCTTTCTCTTCCTTTCTTTCTCTCATTATTTTCTTTTTTTATTTCTTCGAATCATGAAGAGAGAATCAGACAGTGCCCTTGGGGTATACTTTATAGACACTTGATTTATTTTCTTGCCTCCCCTTTCTCAGTGAACTTCATTCGTTAGTATACAAGGAAAAAAGGTTAGCGTCACCAGAAACAACCACTCTGACAAATGCACGTATTTAGAGGCCCGAAGACTCGAGCTTAAGGGTTAGCGATACGAGCACGGATCGGCGACCGTTGCCATGGATTCACAAGCGGCACTGTGAGTCGAACGTCCAAAGAGACGCCCACTCCGAAGACAGCTTTGTACGAAGACGTCTGCAACTTGTAGTTGTAAGAAAGTTACAAGATTGAGAGCGAAGCAGATTTTCAAACTGCTTACCTTGAGCCAAAACACTGACCTATAGCGAGAAAAGTACGGAGCAGCGTTAGGACGGACATAAAAGGGCGACGGTAACAAATAAGATAGAATGCTCGGCATTCTCTCTTACAGCGTACGTGCATATTTACAACACCCGCCGCCGGGCAAATTGATGGTATACGCTATGGTTCCATCTACCAAAGGTGTGTGGTACGGTTAGTGCGAAGACTGCAGCCGCGCCATCTTTCCAGTGGGAGCACTTCGCGCGCGACTTGAGCCCTGAGCTCTCTGGGTTCCGACGTCATTTCTTATTCTCCATCGCAGTAGACGCTATACCAGCAGCAGCCTCTGGCGCACGGCGGGACCTACAGACATTAAGGCCTGCTCGGCCGCCCGGAATCGCCGAAGCGCGAAACCCGCGCAAAAAACAATTAACCGCACGCACAAACGTAAGCACGCCGGCAACTCCTCGGCTTGGTCCGACCGAACTGGCGTTGGCTGATGAGACCCACCCGAAGCACTCTATGTGCGTCGAGAAATGCGGTGTACGTTGTATAGCAGCTCTGCGGCCAAAGCAGGTTTGCCTACCGCCGTTACGACGGGCACAACATGCGCCATTTCGGCAACGCCGCCGCCTGACGCACAGCTTTCGAGACAGGTAGTTCTGTCCCGTCCCTTTTTATTTTTCTGTCTGATTCGTGCGTTCTTTCGACAGACTCGTTTCACCTGGTAACTTCGCTCGTGCCGACAAACGCTCTGTTTTCTCTTTCCTTCCCTGTTGTCGCTACATCGTGCGAAACTGTAACCCTTGGAGCGAAGCTGTCATTATTATCCCCGGCTGGGTTAACGCTGTCACGTAGCCGGAACTTTGTAGACCGCAGCGACTCGTTACTAATGTTTCTCTGGAGAATGCAGTTTCGGGTAGGTCGTTGCAAAACACATTACGCCTGTTTCAGGCGGACGTAAGACGCCGTCTGTCTGTATTTTAGTCACATCTGCACAGACGTGTTTCATCATACATGACCGGACTAGCGTGAGAAGACGCCAGTCTAACGTCCTTTGTCATTTTTCTGTACGTTACGTGGCTCCTTATGCGTCAGTGTTTATTCAAGATATATGTGGAACTGTACTTTAAGGTTGAGGTTGAGGATGTTGTAGGTAGCCGGCGGATCTAGCCTTGCATAAGGCCACTATTGCGGGGACTTACCTTCGTATTAAAATAGCAAGATGAAAACGTCCAGGCTTCAAAGGAGAAACAGGTATACTTTAACCAGAATAAATTATCGCTTTAAAATGTGACACGTTGTGCTGCTTGAAAGTGAAAAGGGTTGGTGAAACGAGGATTAAAATGACAAGAAATTGAAAGCATACACAGCCTGAAACAATACTATAAGAAGACAGCGAGCAGACTTACCACAGGTACCTAAGATGCTCGCGTACAAAGGTGGTTACACGCAGTGGCATTAGGGCGCCAGTCGAAGGACAAGGGATGATAAGCTTGGGTCCTAAATGATTTATTTAAAAATGAGAGAAAAATACACTATAGTTTGATTAATTGATTGATTGATTGATATGTGGGGTTTAACGTCCCAAAACCACTCTATGATTATGAGAGACGCCGTAGTGGAGGGCTCCGGAAATTTAGACCACCTGGGGTTCTTTCATCATCATCATCATCATCATCATCATCATCATCAGCCTGTCTACGTCCACTGCAGGACAAAGGCCTCTCCCATGTTCCGCCAGTTAACCCGGTCCTGTGCTTGCTGTTGCCAATTTATACCCGCAAACTTCTTAATCTCATCTGCCCACCTAACCTTCTGTCTCCCCCTACCCCGCTTCCCTTCTCTGGGAATCCAGTTGGTGACCCTTAATGACCAGCGGTTATCCTGTCTACGTGCGACATGCCCGGCCCATGTCCATTTCCTCTTCTTTATTGCAGCTATGATATCCTTAACTCCCGTTTGTCCCCTAATCCACTCTGCTCTCTTCTTGTCTCTTAAGGTTACACCTACCATTTTTCTTTCCATTGCTCGCTGCGTCGTCCTCAATTTAAGTTGAACCCTCTTTGTGAGTCTCCAGGTTTCTGCTCCGTAGCTAAGTACCGGCAAGATACAGCTGTTATATACCTTCCTCTTGAGGGACAGTGGCAATCTACTTGTCATAATTTGAGAGTGCCTGCCGAATGTGCTCAACCCCATTCTTATTCTTCTAGTTACTTCAATCTCGTGGTTAGGCTCTGCGGTTATTACCTGCCCTAAGTAGACATAGTCTTTTACAACTTCAAGTGCACTATTACCTATCGCAAAGCGCTGCTCCTCTCCGAGGTTGTTGTACATTACTTTCGTTTTCTGCAGATTAATTTTAAGACCCACCTTTCTGCTCTCCTTGTCTAACTCCGTGATCATGAGTTGCAATTCATCCCCTGAGTTACTCAGCAATGCAATGTCATCGGCGAAGCGCAGGTTACTGAGGTACTCTCCATTAACTCTTATCCCTAACTGTTCCCATTCTAGGCTTCTGAAAACGTCCTGTAAGCACGCAGTGAATAGCATTGCGGAGATTGTGTCCCCCTGCCTTACACCCTTCTTTATTGGTATTCTGTTGCTTTTTTTATGAAGCACTATGGTAGCAGTTGATCCCCTGTAGATTTCTTCCAGAATGTTTATATATATTTCATCTACGCCCTGATTCCGCAGTGTCTGCATGACAGCTGATATTTCTACTGAATCAAACGCCTTCTCGTAATCTATGAAGGCTATGTATAGTGGTTGGTTATACTCTGAGCATTTCTCTATTACCTGATTGATAGTATGAATGTGGTCAATTGTTGAGTAGCCTGTTCGAAATCCTGCTTGTTCCTTTGGTTGATTGAATTCTAATGTTTTATTTACTCTGCTAGCAATTACCTTTGTAAATAGCTTGTATACTACAGAGAGCAAGCTGATCGGCCTGTAATTCTTCAAGTCCTTGTCATCTCCTTTCTTATGTATTAAGATGATGTTAGCGTTCTTCCAAGACTCTGGTACTTTTCCCGTCAGAAGACACCTCGTAAAAAGAGTGGCTAGTTTTTCTAACACAATCTGTCCTCCATCTTTCAGCAGATCTGATGTTACTTGATCCTCACCAGCAGCTTTGCCTCTGTGCATGCTCTCCAAAGCTTTTCTGACTTCTTCTATCATTACCGGTGGGGTGTCGTCTGGGTTACTGCTAGTTCTTATAGTATTAAGGTCGTGGTTGTCTCGGCTACTGTACAGATCTCTGTAAAACTCCTCCGCTATTTTAACTATCCTATCCATATTGGTAGTTAATTTGCCTTCTTTGTCCCTTAGTGCATACATCCGCCTTTTGCATATCCCAAGTTTCCTCTTCACTGCTTTGACGCTTCCTCCGTTTTTCAGAGCGTGCTCAATTCTCTCCATGTTATACCTTCTTACATCGCATACTTTACGTCTATTAATCAGCTTCGAAAGCTCTGCCAGTTCTATTTTGTCTGTTGTACTTGACACTTTCATGATTTGACGCTTCTTAATTAGGTTCTTCGTTTCCTGGGAAAGCTTGCCGGTGTCCTGTCTAGATACCCTGCCTCCAACTTTCACTGCACACTCCGTGATAATACTCGTCAGATTATCATTCATTGTATCTACGCTAAGGTTGGTTTCCTCGCTAAGAGCAGAGTACCTGTTCTGCAGTGACACTCTGAATTCCTGTACTTTCCCTCTCAGTGCTAGCTCATTGATTTGCTTCTTGTGTATCAGTTTCTGTCGTTCCTTTTTCAAGTCTAGGCGGATTCGAGCCCGTACCATTCTATGGTCACTGCATCTTACCTTGCCAACCACTTCCACATCCTGCACGACTCCTGGGTGTGCAGTCATTATAAAGTCGATTTCGTTCTTATTTACGCCATTAGGGCTCCTCCATGTCCACTTGCGGTTTTCTCGTTTTCGGTAGAAGGTATTCAAAATACGCAGATTATTGCGTTCTGCGAATTCTACTAGTAGCTCTCCTCTGGCGTTTCTAATGCCGATGCCATAATCTCCTACTGCCTGGTCTCCAGCCTGCTTCTTCCCTACCTTTGCATTAAAGTTGCCCATTACTATAGTATACTGTGTTTTCACCTTACTCATTGCCGATTCCACGTCTTCATAGAAGCTTTCAACTGAAGCGTCATCATGGCTGGATGTAGGCGCGTAAGCCTGTACTACCTTCATTTTGTATCTTTTATTCAGTTTAATTACAATGCCTACCACCCTTTCATTAATGCTATAGTAATCCTCTACGTTGCCAGCTATGTTTCTGTGAATTAGGAACCCTACTCCCAGTTCTCTTCTGTCTGCCAAGCCCCGATAGCAAATGACGTGCCCATTCTGTAGCACAGTATAGGCCTCATCTGTCCTCCTAACCTCACTCAGCCCTATTATATCCCATTTAATGCCTTCTAGCTCCTCGAATAAAACAGCTAGACTTCCCTCACTAGATAACGTTCTAACGTTAAACGTTGCTAAGTTCAAGTTCCAATGGTGGCCTGTCCGTATCCAGAGATTCCTAGCACCCTCTGCTGCTTTGCAGATCTGACCGCTGGTGGGGACTGAGGGCCGTGAGTTAATTGACGAATGCCTACGGGAGGGGGTGGCCAGATACTGCACCAGGGTGGCCAATCCTTCTCTGGTGAGATCATCGGTGCGTACCGGCTTTAAGCCGGTACGATCAGACAGTACTGGGAATGCTCCATGCATGTCTTCCTTATTGGCGTTGGCGGCCACCCACCACGGAGCCCAACGAAGGGACGCTACAAGGTTACAAATGCTGAAACCTGCAGACGCCAGCCGTACAACGCCACTATAACCCAATGCGCCTAGACCAAGGTAGGCTATTTGCACAGGGTTAACCCTAGCCGCCAGGAAGTTTGGAAGTGAACGGAAGAGAGTAGAAGACAGGACAGATAAATAGTAAGAGATAAAGAAGAAGATGTAGGGAGAGAGAGATAGGAAAAGGCGACTGCCGATTCCCCTGGGTGGGTCAGCTCAGGGGTGCCGTCTACGTGAAGCCGGGGCCAAAGGGGTGTGTTGCCTCTGCCGGGGGGCCTTGACGGTCCAATCACCCAGCGTCGGCTCAACCCCCAGGATCCCCTTTCCTCGGACACGGCAAAGCCACGCACGGCTAGGCGTGGGAGGGAGTCGAAACTCCCCCGTTAGCTCGGGTTCGTGGTGTCGCTACACACCAAACGCCTACTTGAGCAGGCGCCCCTGCGGTAATCCACACAGGCGCCCCTGCATGTAATCCCACAGGCGTCCCTGTGGGATTACATGCACAGTATTAAATGATCATCCATATGTATTTCATTTAGTAGCGAATCCAATGGAAAGGGAGTTTTAGATTCGCTCGATATGTGAGGAAAGTGACGGCTGTTATTTCCATATGTGGATGTTCTAAAAAAATGCACCCAAGCTTTTTCATAAATGTCCCCAAAATTATTTCACACATGTGAATTTGAGTGAAGTTATTCTGTACTCAACACTATGATTATTGCACTTGTGGGATAAGACCGCAAAAATTAAGGTTCAACTTATCGTAAGAGTTGGAAAAAGAGCGTCGATGAAACTATTATGTTTCAGCAGGGAAACTCGATGCTATTTTTAAAGAGCATATATATATATATAAATAAATAAATATATATATATATATATATATATATATATATATATATATATAGATATATATATATATATATATATATATATATATATATATATATATATATATATATATATATATATATATATCATCTCCGCCAGCATATACGATGCGGAGATGAAGAAGCGATTCAACTGCCAGGATTCAATTGTGCCCAGCCACAGATTCTCGGACGTTGCGGAGATGAATTGGGACAAGACAAAAGCTGACTAAATTAGGGAAGGGGTTTTCAATTCATTGGCGAAGAGAGAGAGAGAGCGCGTTTGGAAAGAGCGGAAGCACGAATACGCGCTAAGGTAGGCAATTACCTTAAATATCACAGGGCCGTCGGCACATTGGATCGAGTGACATAAGCAGTTGAAGGTTTGACATGTATGGTTTGACGCCCCAAAACCACCGTATGATTGCGAGAGACGCCGTATAGTGGAGGGGTCCAAAAATTTTGACCACCTGGGGTTCTTTAACATGCAACCAAATATGAGCAGACGGGCCTACAGCATTTGCGCCTCCATCGATAATGCAGCCACCGCAGCCGGGATTCGACCCCACGACCTGCGGGTCAGAAGCCGAGTACCTCAGCCCCTAGACCCCCGCAGCGGAGTGCTGTTGAAGGTTTGTCATAGAGTATGGTTCCTCCGTAATAATCTAGTTGTTCACGCGTTTTTTCATCTCTTCAAGTCCCCATCTTCTTACGAACTTCTGCCTTGTCTATAGAAATAGGAAGTGGAAATTTAAGACAACCCTCGCAGTGTCAAGATAACGACACAGGTTACGTTGTAAGGTGCACTCTCGATAGGAATCAATGCCCTTCATCGCTACTGGCACACCTGCGCAGGCTTCAGAGTGAAACAAACGCCCTGAAGCCAATTTTATCCCAATTGAAAAGTTTGAACTGGATTGAAAATAATCTTTTATACGTGACGCCCGTATGAAACTAGCAAATCGCTATCGAATATGACCGTAGTTTTATATAGCGGAAGTGTTCAGGTGCATCGCCCGCGCACTCTGCAATGATGGCTACACATGCAGTTCAATAAACTACCACTTAACACGAATTATTAAGAATATATACAAAGCGTCACATAAACATTAAGAATATACACACCACGCTTAACGCGTGTTGTCTACATTCGTAATATTTGTGTGACCTGTTCATCCCCCCTGAACGCTTTATCGAACTTCATTACCACTGGTGTTGTGACAAACAAAACCTTTGAATGAAAGTTGATTACTGGTATTTAATTGTAGTTGAGCCCATTGACGTGCTTGGGACCATTTCAAAATGTCCCACTCGTGGCACAAGGTGTTGTATATTTACCTTAATTTCTCAAGAAGTAGAGCACTGCTGTAGATAATAAAGTTCTAGACGTTCTCAAACATTGATCTTTCTCTCTGATGTAAACTGTTACTTGCCTCTAGTGTCCCTTTCATACATACCAGCTTTGAACATAATGTTTGAAACTTTTAACATATCTTGACCGAGCTGAGCTGTAGAGGCCTCATCCCATGCCTCTCGCTAAACAACTCACAAAATAGTAAACAGCACTTCTTTTCTCACTGACGTAACGGTGCGCCATAAAAGGTAATCCACCTTCTAAATAACTGCATGCACCAACAATTCTAAGGGGACAGACAAACAAGCACAAGAGACTCTCATCTAATCTTCCTTCCGAGTAGTGTTCATGAAATACAATGAGGCTTCGCTCTATCCAGTGATAGATACGACGAGGAGTGTCCATTCTGAATGTACCTTGATAGCCTCGTCGGTGCCCAGGATGATCTTGACGTTGGACTCCAAGGAAGGATTGCCTCTGGCATCCTGAAGCTGTACCACCAAGGGCTTGGGGATCTTTCCTTCCGATGTCACTGTCACAGGCTCTGCAGGGTTGTTTAACGTGCACCCAAATCTGAGCACACGGGCCTACAACATTTCCGCCTAAAATACACTATAGTCGGGCGCTCAAGTATCGCCCTCAAGAGTAGAACGTCATAACGATATCCAGGCCCCTTGCACGTTGCCTTAACAATCGCTAGCCTCAATTCGCTTCTCGCTGCATGTCTCAACCGGGCCGTGAAGGAAACGAAGAGCTGTGCGCCTAACAATGGTCGTTTTAAGCTATCCTAGAATGCGTACTGCACGTACAGGAGGCAAACGCCCGCTGCGGCATAATTTTCGCTTTTCCAAATAAGCGAAGGACCCACTGCGCACCCATAAAGCAACACGGTAACCTACGCAGCTGTTCACTTTGTTGCTAGTTCTACTGATGATGATGATGATTAAATACGTAGGAGCAACTTCTAATGGGTAAGTCTTCGAAACAACCACTGGTTGTACAATTCCCACGCTATGACACCTGGCACGGTTCTACGCTTGTGCTACGCCATATTGCTTGTCTTAAGGAGACTCCTCCCAATATATGACATTCGTATAGCGTTTTTTTTTTAAACAGCTTCAAGCAGTAGTCTAGCTCTATAGTAGAACACCTACTTGCTAGAAATTCAGCCTACCTCTAATACTCACTCGAACCACAGATCTTTATTGTTATTATAATTCCCATCTTTCTTTATTTTTCGGTAATAGACAAAATTTTAATTTTTTGCTCACGATCAACAATTTCAGCGAAACAAGCTCTGCGACGCTATCTTGTTATTTTCGTCATCCCCAAAAGTATTTGTTTAATTTGAAGGTTGCATTAAGGCATAAATATTAACAATAGGGTTTTAAGCTTAAAGACTAGTATATTGTTAGAGACGACTTATCTGGTGTTATTTAACGTGCACTGAGATCGCACAGTACACGGGGCTATACCATTTCTCCTCCATTGAAATGCGACCGCACTGGCCGAGATTGAACCGGTGACCTTCAAATCTAAAGCCAAGCGCTGTAGCCCCTGCTCCGCATTCATGGTTATATACGCCCTCACATAACAGCTATTCACACTGCACGAAGGTTTTCTGCCGTCGGGAGCATATATTTCGATATCTGTAATCACCATGCAAGCCCCAAAAAGCGAGAAAGAGTTCCTTCCCACCTAACCTTTCACCCCGCCACGGTGCTCAGGTGGTTATGTGGCTCTACAGCTGACCCGGTGGTCACCTAATGAAATCCCCGCTGTGGCTGCCACATTTTCGATATAGGCGCAAATTCTCGAGGCTCTTGTGCTTATATTTAGGTGCCCGTTCAAAGGACACTTAAGAGGAACACTGACTTTATTTAGATTGACAAACTCCACTCCAAGAACTTCAATGCCACACGTTTCACTGGCATAAGCTCGTTATTAGCGGAGAAAATAAAGGTTGAAGCTTCATTTTTTTTTTTTGACAAATTCACTCCAATATCTCCGTGGGTGACGTGAGACAGTTCGAACCATATTATCGGTATTTTCGAGGCATTGGCTCGAGGAATTTTTTTATATATTCTATGTTAAGTCTATGGCACCCGCAGATTACAAATCGCTTCATAGTTTATCGATTGGAAGCTCTGTAGGACAAAGTAGACGACTTCGATATTTCTTAGGTCATGGTGTTTGGCACGAAAAACTCAAGGTGGTGTCGCCATGCGCATTTTTATAGCGCGTTTCCTCGCCTACTAAGCGTCAGGTCACAGTAATAGTGGTGTTTTTAGCGTTGTGAAATTGTACTTTACTAATATGCAAAGAAGCATTTTGCTCTTTAGTGTCCCGATAGGCCTAAATTCACCTCATAATCATATCCTTGTTTTTTGGGGACGCAGTACCCCAGCGATTGGTATTGTATTACCTACCTCTTCTAAAGATATTCGAAACTTTGTCTAAGCCAAAGCCAGGCTCACTCGTTCCATAGTTACCCGCATGCGCAGCCCTCAAAAGCACACAAACTCATCATGGCAACTGTGTCGCCAAGAAATAAAAAAGAACCAGCGGAGAAAAAAATGAATCAGCATGAAAGACAGCGTCTACAAGCAAAGCTTATATCCGGCGCCTATCTGGACTTCCTTGCGCGAAAACAAACGTAAAGTACATTCCCCGGCCAAACACGAAGGCAACGAGAGGCAGGATTGCCTCGTCTTATATTACGAGTAGTGCTCGGGTCTGTTTACCTCGCGAAAAGGACTGAGTGCTGCCATCGTGCCAGTATATAGCTTGCATCCCAGCAACATGTCGCCGGCGGAGTCGGGAAACCGCCTGCGGCAGCAGCTTCGTCCAACAACCGCTACGGCAACGTAGGTGTACGAGTGATACCGCTATGTTCACATGATGATGAATTCCACGTGTCACTCACCTTCTGCTCTACGCCTTGTATTCGCGACTACTGTATAGGCTCGAAATAAAGCAAGTCGGTTCGCGGAATGGAGAAATTTGTCGGCATCCTACGTTTCTTTTTTTACATTTACACCAAAATATAGAACACTCACCACCTCTCGGTACAGCTGTTTCGGCGCTACACCGTTAACCGTAAACATAACGCAAACTTGCGTCGTGTCGTGTACGGAATGGCGAAACATGCAGCTTCTCGTATAGGTTTGTATAGAGCGCCGGTTTAAAGAGTAAACTTTTTGAGGCTGCAAGATCATTCTCGTCTTACCTTGTGGCCCTTCTTTCAGATTTAGTTCGATGTCCCTGTTCTACCGAAGCCTGGCGCATCATATTGAGTGGTGTTCATTTTCGTGGCTACGACTGAGCTTTTCTGCCACTTTGCTACTGCATTACTTTCACCTTTATATTGCTTCATGGATAACTGTATTCATTCATTCATTCATTCATTCATTCATTCATTCATTCATTGACTTCTTCAACTGATGTCAGAATACTTCCGTATAGCAACATGAACCGTGGTGCCTGTCAAAATTAAAGTAACACGTAACTTCGACCTTGCATGGGAACGCTTGTTCCTGTACAGCTAAATGTTGCACCTCTATCTTCATCGATAAAGTAAGTTTACTCATAAGCGTGAGCTAGTTAGTATACGCGTGCAATAATGTCTCACTTCGTAATCAAATATGCGTGTTACTTCAACATTCGTAATGTTACAGCAACTGTCGAGGTTTCACGCCCCAGAACCGCGATATGATTATGAGGGATGCCACACGGCGTGGGGCTCCGGAGGTTTACGGCCACATAGGGTTATTTAATGTGCGCCTAAATACAAGTACGCGGGCCTCTAGCATTACGCTTCCATGGACATGTGGTCGCCGTGACCCTAAAATCGACAACGCGACCTTCAGAAGATATATCAAGCTCCATAAACGTAAAGACACTGTCGCAGGTTGCTGATTTCTGTATATCTTTTTTTTTAATTAGATCCGCTTCTAATTACGCAGGCTATTGGCACAAGTATTTCAAATAAATGTTTAGCACATACTCACACAAACCTCATTGAGGTTTGATGAATATTTGATTTGATTTAATTTAATCTTATTGCATACATTCGCATGTAAGCCTAACTTCAATACATTATAAGCGCTGCAGTGATTGCTGTAAATAGGTGAGGGAAAAACGCGGTGGTTTCAGTAGCTCTGTACTCAGTGTATTTTAATGACAGAATGTAGTTCAATTTGTCATGATTCTCGCAATTTTCTCTACAATTGAAGTGACACTGAAGAGAAACAATGACTTGGTTTAGATTATTTGATGATCGATTGACATGTGGGGTTTAACGTCCCAAAATCACCATATGATTATGAGAGACGCCGTAGTAGAGGGTTCCGGAAAATTCGACCACCCGGGGTTCGTGCACCCAAATCTGAGCACACGGGCCTACAACATTTCCGCCTCAATCGGAAATGCAGCCGCCGCAGCCGGGATTCGATCCCGCGACCTGCGGGTCAGCAGCCGAGTACCGTAGCCACTAGACCACCGCGGTGGGGCGGTTTAGATTAGTAAACTGCACTCTGAAATTTTTGATTCCATAAGCTGCACTGTCGTAAGTACATTATTTGCGGAAAAAATGACGGTAGAAATTTCATTTTCAAATTCTGTGCCGAAATATTCACGCGTGACGTAACAAATTACAAAGTGTATTCTTTTTTTTCGTATTTTAGTGACATTGGCTCGATGAAATTTTCTGAAACACTGTATGCTAGGTGTAAGGCACCAACAAATCACCAACAAATAACAATTTACTTCATTTTTATCAAGTAGAAGCTATGGAGCATTCCGTAGACACCTTCAAGCTTTACTACGTCCCGGTGTCTGGTGCGGAAATTTCACGGTGGCGTCTCCACACGCATTTTTTTTTCGCACGTTTTCTCGCTAATCAAGCATCATGTGGCAGTCAGAGGGGTGTTTTTGAGGTTGTAAAATCGTACTTTACTAATACGCAAAAATTTGTTTCTTTAGTGTCCCTTCAAAAACCGGCATGGATTTCACCATTACGCCGTTTTGCGCATTTGCCATAGGCACCCCTCCCCTGAGAGTGAGTGTGCGCGAAACTCTCTTTTGTCGCTTTCCACCACTTCAAAGATATCCCCGCTTCAGCACGGGAATACCGTAAACAGCGCCTGTCACGCCCACACCACCACGACTTGCCTGTGCTGTTGATCGTACAGCTGCGGCGCAGCTCTGCGCGTTCCAGAACTTTGCTGGTTCGCGGAAACGAGGACGCGACAGTGCTGGGCTGTACGATGAACGGATTCGAAGAGAAAACAGCACTCCTCTGGGGACGCCTTTAAAGTTATCTGTCGGTTTGCACGTGGGCGCCTCGCAGCCAGACACACACAGGGAACAAGAAAGGTTAAGCAGGAAAGAGTAACAGCAATAAACAGTGAACCAGTTTGTTCTGTACACCAGGGTCCCTCTCATTTCTGTGTTTACACCCCACGCTCATTTTTAAAGCGGGCTTCAAGGGTAGGACAGAGTGTGCGCAAAGGTTAAATTGAATTTTAAAACAAAAAGGGCACGTGATATATATGAAAATGTGGAGTAAAAAAGGGATGGTGGCTCGTAAAAACTTGTGCCAAACTTTTTTTCCGTATTATCGGGTTACGGTTTACGCCTCAAACATAACGAGGCATTCTTGTTTTCCGTGGCGTTAACACCTAAAATATTGTTGACTTTTTTACTCTGATCAATAAACAGTGAACATGGTGGTCTTGGTATACTCACACAGTTTTGCTTTGCACGGTGATGGGAAATTACACATTACTAGAACCATTGCTTGAGCATTATAGTTATGCGCGCACCAGCGTTGAAATTATTCCGGGAAGAACCTGCCGGCGTAGTTCAGGAAAATTGAGCTTCTTAACGTTGCTAAGAAAATTATTTCTGCATAAATCATACCAGTGACAAACACAGTGGGATGTTTTTTTTTTCTTTCCAATACGCGAAGCACACAAATTATCGCACAAATGCGAATGGTTGAAACCGCCGACCATTCTAGAATATAGTCAACGCTCGAATAGCAATTCCGCTTGTTTATACTCCACTTCATGCTTTCTAGAAGAAAGTTAAGATCGTTCTTTCCGCGAAGAACCATAGATTACTAAGGCGCTGTTATCACGCTTTGATCAAACTATAAAATGCTGCTCAGCTATCAAAATGCTGACCAGCTTACTGTGTGTTGCGCTTAATTTATGTTTACCCGACCTGAGTAGTATGAGAACAAAAGTATCCCAACTGACGCCCTATTCAGGATTTGTTTTTTTCGTGATACCGATCTTCAAAGCATTGTTTTTGGCTGTGATGCTTGCAGCCGTAATATCAGACAGGTTCAGGCCTTCAAGATAACAGGGAATAGCACAGATGAGACACGCTGATGTAAAGAGCACGCTGAATGAAATGAGTCTTCCTTTATGTTCCTGAAACAACTGAAGGAAATGACAAAGACAAGGATGAAGGGCGTCCGCCGTATGTTTCCGAGAGAAGAAAAAAACAAAATACGCAGCTTCCAGAAAATTACCCGATCTGGTAGTTTTGTCTGAGCCTTCCTCTGTCAGATTCCACAGCTGCAAACGTTGCGATTCATTGTTATACGGCCCCCGAGAAAGTGCACCGTAGGCGTGGCAGCCTGAGGAGTTTCGACAATTGGGCACATTGTGGCAAATGCTGGCGTGTAAGATGGTCGGCTCTACACTACGCAACGTCCTTGTGTTAGGAGCCCTGACAGCTTCCACGAGCGGCAAGGAGCGAGGAAATATGATAGAGATGACAGATTGCCCAAAGAACTGTATCTACTGTGCTGAGCGCTCTCCGTACCCCTACATCGTCACGCGAACTTTTTTTCTTCCTCTAATATTGCACGTACCCACACGTATTATTTGGTTTGCACTTTTCTACGCTCTCCACCTTTTATCTGTTAATAACTACCATACGTAAGCTCCTACCTACGCCTGGTATGTTCAAATTATTTGTTACAGCTGCCCTGTAAAGCGTGCTTTGCCTGCAGTACTTTGCTCCATTGGACGAAAACAACGTTAAAGGGTGTGAATTCGATGCTAAGAAAGAAAGAAAGAAGAGAATAGAAAGAAAGAAAGAAAGAAAGCCAGAAAGAAAGAAAGAAAGAAAGAAAGAAAGAAAGAAAGAAAGAAACAGAAAATGAAAAGAAAGAAAGAAAGAAAGAAAGAAAGAAAGAAAGAAAGAAGAAAGAAAGAACATCCCGCACTACAGAAGAAAGAACGAAAGGAAGAAAGAAAGAAAAACTTACTAGGTGTTAAACAAAAATTAGCAGGCAGCGCCGTATGAAGGTATGCCGGTAAATACTGGTAATAATACTGGGTAAATACTGGGTAATACTGGGTAAATAATACTGGGTAATACTGGGTAAATACTGGTAAATACTGGGTACTTCACAAGCCGCTCACCTGATTGTAACAAAAGAGCATGTCACAGAAACTCTTGAAGGTGAACGATGAAGAGCGCCGAGAAACGGCTTCCTTCATATAAATTTTAGACATGTGTACAACTATTTCAAAGCATGGGGCATACTTTGCGCAACTACTTTTACGAATCAATTTTTTTTTCCTCGTTTGGTGACGCCACTCTCCACGCCCCTTTGTGGTACGGTTCAACTTAAACAGTTCAATCCTCTAACGTTTACCTGAACGGAAAGTGACGTCTCTGCTTAAAGGAGTCCTTACGCACTTGAAAAGCGTACGATGAACTCTTGAATAAATGTGAACTCCGAATGGAGGGGCTCATTTTGAATAGAGAACGTGATATCGCCTCTGCTTGATGGAGTATGCAAGAGTCGTGACTAAAAGGTTCGAACTCCTTGCGTCTTCAAATATTCACGGCACTCGGCGTCTTCACAAGCACCCTCCAAGTTCGAGGACTCGCTCTGATCAGACGCGTGTCACGCGAGTGAAGTTAAACAATGAACGGCACGCTCACGGATCAGAGCTTCGCGCTGGTTCGAGTAAAATATCCCGTTACAATGCTAATGGAAACTCGAAAGACGAAGTGAATGCTAGAGGGTGGCAGAAAACACGCCTGCAATTAGCAATTACCGAGAAAACCCTTCAGGAACTAATTAGCTCCTACGAAACTGTACGGATACGACAACCCAGTCTTCTCTGTGATAGGCGACCCGCAAAAACGGACTCACTAGGTAGACGCAAGGCTAGAACGAATAGAGGTTCAACTAGCCTGAAAACGTGAAAAGAACTTTTTTTTTCTTTCTCAGAGCAGTTTACAATCTAAACTGCGTTACCACAGAACACCTACCGGTTTGCGTAACTACACTGTGTAAGTTATTCAGCCCGAATTCTATGTGTTTTCTTTTGCCTCTGCTACTAAGTACATCAAGTACGCATGTTTTATTGAGAGTATTGCAGTGGGTGCTTTGCAGTGTTGTCAACAAAGTTATTAGTTATCACGCTGTACCCCATCACCGCTAACATAGACTCATTTGAGGACAACCTGTGGCCTGTCGAAGACTCCAGACAAACACCTACCCGCACTTGAGTCAGAACCACGTCATCCATGTAACTCTATGTGAGTTTAACATGTATGCCAGCTGGCGTGGTGTTATAGCAGTTGCGGTGTTCACCTACTGACCCAAAGGTCACGGCTTTGATCTCAGCCATGACGGTCGCATTCTTCATAGAGCTAAAATGCTAGAGGTCCGTGTACTTTGATATAGATGCATGTTAAAGAACCTCAAGTGGGGCCTTCCGGGGCCTTCCAATACAGCGGCCCTCCAACACGACCCTCTTCATAGTGATATCGTCGTTTCGGCATGTAAAAACCCAGGCAAACAAAATGTCGGTTATACCCATATGAAAGTACTCCATCTGACGAGTACGACTATATTTGTCGCGTAGTGTGGTCAGGTGCACGTATTTTCAATACTCCACCTGTTACCGTGGGAGCGACGCAATTTAGCTACTCATCTTTAGTATTTTATCTGCAACGTACTAAAAAGTAAAATCTTGAGTGATGTGATTATTATTTATAGCGACATGTCTGGCAATATCACGGTTGTTTGCCTGTCAGATGTACCCCCGTATTCTAGAACGTCCCTTCCCTCAACGCTTCACCTTCACTTGAGAAAGTGAATGGAAGCATCCTCTCTAGGCACGGCAAGTCACTGCATATGAACAATAATGTGGTGCGATTCTCGAGCAGCGCAGCGTCAATTTCAGCCGAGCAGTGGCACAGTGCTCAACTCTGTCAAGTGAAGGGTGAAAGTCGAGTCGAGGATTGTTTTTGAATACGGGGGGTATTGTTTAAAGTGTGCCTGCAAAATTTTATTTATTTATTTATTTATTTTTTATTTATTTATTTATTTATTTATTTATTTATTTATTTATTTATTTATTTATCAGAACAAGGACCCACGTGCAGAATCAAGAAGGTCCGAATCACTATGCCTGGTGAGCAATAACAGAAACATGTAAGACGGAAGCTACAAATTTAAAAAAAAAAAGTCACTTCACGGGGCGCATGTACTTATAGTGAGTGAAACTGCAACCTTAACGCTTGTAATCCGTCGTTGTATGACAAGCCTAACCTAACTCCCCCCCACCCCAAAAAAAAGAAACACTGAGATATGTTCTTAACTATACCTAACCAAGATACGGGCCAGTATCAAGTCAGTGCAATACTTTGTGTGTTTATTCGAAGGAAACCTCGTTTCCACAACGTGAATTCAATACTTGTTCTGTAGCTTTTCTCTATGTCTTTTTCTTTCAGCGCTTCCGACGTCGGTGCAGGCTGCAATCTCTTTTCGTTCGGACACCGGCCACAACGCGCCTGCAGGTGAGCGCTATCCCGGCTCTGAGAGCTTCGCAAATCTCATGAACTTTGGATTCGCGTTCCGCGTTGGAAAACATATTGCTAAAACTTAACATCGAAAAGGAAAAACGGAATCTCGGGTGCGTCCAAGACGCTCATTGGAAGCACCCGTGAATCATACATGGTGTACGATGTCACATCTACAGGGACGTTTTGAAGCATTTCTGCGTCCTTCGGGATTTCAGCAGGCAGCATTATACTCAACTCGTGAATACCGCATTACCACGTGTGTTCCCGTGGGAATGGGTTCGCCTCAAAATAAACAGTAAATACGCCCGAGCTTGTTCTTTTCAAACAGTCTAATACGAGTGGGCTCGACGAGTTTGGCATTACAATGAACGCGACAAAAATGGCTGGAATGGCAGTGAGAGGACAGAAAGGATGTCTCTACGTTTCTCTTCACAAGTATGTAAGCTTTTCTGTAAAGTATCCTCTTTGAGGCTTGTAACCCCGTTATTTATTTTCACTTTACTTCAATCCTCTCTATCACTAACTTCTATTTCTATTGTCTACTTTCTGAGCACTACGTCACACTTATATACTTACAGGTGGCCGTTATCAGCCTCCTCATAAATAGTTCTCTGTAATACTTGTCTTTGCGTTGTTTGTATATACAGGCTTTTCCTGTCAAACAGCCACGATAGCTTACAGCTTTCTAACGAAAGCGAGCAGCCTACCGATCTTCTCATGCTCTCCTACAAATAAAACTTCGTGCGAATTCTCTTACAGGCTCAGTGGTCAACATAGAAAGCATGCAGCCAGAAAGGTAAAGGAAATGTAATCAAGAATCTCTTTATGGTGAAGACTTAAATATTAGATGAACCTAGCCAAACTGGACTTCCTATGCCTGGAAATCATTACACTCACTGCGCTGAGGCTGCATATCACTTTAACAACTGAATTACAATGACGGGTAAACTTGCCACGGCCAAAGTATTATATTCGACGACTATACCATCATGTTGTATTCGGCGATGCAGTATTGATGCATTATTAGTGACGCAGGCTTGACTGGTCTGCCCATGACTGCTGAGAGCATGACTGGCAGGTTGGCCGCCGACGAAGCATTTTAAGCATCGCTAGTTGTCCACAACATGACATACAATTCGGCTAGCGCACGGATTTTAGAACTTTTGCCTCGTAAGTACACCGTAGCTCCTTAAGTGTCGGTTCTTTTTATCGTTGTATTTTCCGGAAAAGGATATTTGAGTTGATTTGAAAACTAATAGGATTTTTTTCTTGCGCATAGTGGATTTTTTTCTTTATACGTGTGTCGCACAGGTCTTGTAACTGCACGCTCTTATAGTGTAAAATAAATCGTACAAGTAAATGGGTACTCTGCATGTAAGACTCAACGTTGCGTTCTTTCTTATCTGCACTCGCAAAATCAGACTGGAACAGAGGCACCTGCGGTAACATACTGCAAAAGCCACCTCGACCCACTGAGTGCAGGTTAAGTACTTCTTAATATACGAAATGGGGAAAAATGAAACCAAATTCCTGGTGTTCAGCAACGGTAATGCTGGGCTTTAGGCTGCGTTATCCTCCAGTTTACGATGAGGCTAATTAAAAAAGCACACACCTGGCAGGTGCGGATGCTGGCGAATAACATCGTCATTTTTGAAGCGTATTGTGAATCCTCGCTATATTCAAAAGGCACTGCTTCAAACTCCCTTCTGACATAACACAGCAGTACACATGTTTTAACGATTGCTATGAACTAAACTGACCCCTCAAGTTACCAAATAAGATGGTGAATATGCTAAGTAACCTCATTATTTTAGATCGCAGTGTATTTGGTGTAATAATGACTTCCATTACACGCATTTCTAAGAGGCTTATTTCATGAATACACAGCGACTAATTGAGTCACTTGAAGGCCAATAAAGGGATGATAATCACAACAATATTATAATGGATTTTACGAGCCAAAACAATGATATGATTGTGAGGCACGCCGTAGTATAGATGGCTCCAGAAATTTGGACCACCTGTTATTCTATAATGCGCTGTAAGATCATACGGCACATGGTCCTTCAAATGCGACCGCCGCTGTCGATGCCGAACCCGTCACCTTCTTGTCAGCAGCCGACCACAGTAACCATTGTACCACCGAGTCAGAGAGCAAGTTGATAGAAGAACCGTGCTTTCTAAATTCACAGGAACTCCTTCAAATTTATTTTGCCGATGAAGAAAATATTCTAGCAATAACGAATAACCTCGCGGATCAGTGCTCGCGAACGCAAGGCGTCGACTCGAGCGAGTCATGACTAGGGCGCTCCCTTCACTCGCACCGGCAGGTTCCGACGTCGCCGCGGCCTCAATCAGTCCCGACGACCGATGCCTCTTCGCCCGAGAAGTGGAGCGCAAACGGCGAACACGCTCCCCAACACGTGGAAATGATGTCGTCGTCGTCGTCATCACCTCATTCTATCGACGCGGGGCCAGGCGCGCAACTTCGTCAATGACGCTCACCGAGCCGAAAGGAGGCGTCGTTCGCACGCGCCCTTCCGAATCGTGAGGGGCAGAGGCGCACACAATGGAGCGAGGAGGCGGCGGTCCTAATGAGAGGGCCGCGCGGGACCACTGGGCAAACAAGTCCCCCGAAACGCCGTTCTCTTGACGCCGTGTGCGCTCTCTTCCTGTCGGATGTGTTGGACACATGCGCGCTGAAGGGACGACATTTTTTTTCTCTTCCTTCTCCACTTTGCCAAAAGCGTCCGCGAGCATAAACACTCGAGCGAGCCAGTGTCCACAACTTGAGGGAAGCGCCATAATTTGCTGACGAAGAAGAGCAAACCCCCGCAATACGCACAGCGCACCGGCAACTCCAGATTCACCTGTGGCCATGTAAGGTGGCAGATGAAAAGAAAGAAAGAAAGAAAGAAAGAAAGAAAAAGAAAGAAAGAAAGAAAGAAAGAAAGAAAGAAAGAAAGAAAGAAAGAAAGAAAGAAAGAAAGAAAGAAAGAAAGAAAGAAAGAAAGAAAGAAAGAATAGAATGGCTCTCCTCCTACCTGCTTTGACGGCATTCGCCTGGGCTAATCACGGCGTGAAGTGGTACACTGATAGTGAAAAAGTGAAAATCACTTTATTGATTAGTCCCAAGAAATATAATAGGTTTAAGGCCTAATATTACCCATCATGTCCGAAGCTCCGTAAAGGTACACTGCACAGTTTTCCTCAAATTACTTCGACTGCACGTGGTTTGGTAACTATTCATGAATGAAAAAAGGAAGCTAGTATTAGTTCTCTTGACAAATGGGCTTGACTGGAACTGACAACGAGGTTTTCACTAAATCACGCAAAACTTGGAGATCGAAAACTGAAAAAAAAAGGGGGGGTGAGAATTTTTTTACACCTTAAAACGCCAGACTTCTTACAGTTTACGCGGAAAGTTTCAATTTCGAGTTGGATTACTTTGCCAAGCAGTCCATCGTCAGTCTCAGAAGTTGCAGTTCTCGGCCTCTATAGCTTGATGATAAACCTGCGAGGCTGAGAACGATAAGAAGGTTAACTGACTCCAGTTGGCGGATATATGTTGTATAATTGAAGAGAGTGGCGAACATTGGCAACAGAAGAAAATAATGAATTATGTAGTGCTGTCTGTAGAGATGATGTAACTTCGTGTCTTGTGGGGCGAAGAAACGGTCGTCTGATTATATACTATTGAGTGTCCTCGTTTCAACCAGTGAAAAGGGGTGCCTTACTCTAGGATAGAGACCAGACAGATCAAATCAAAATACTAATGTCAGTAGTGCTTCAAAGACTAAATACGGCACGTCAACAACCTCGCAAAACGAAAATGATCGCTGTATAACATGCAAATGCCTTTCCGTGTTTATTTATTCAGAATGATAAGATGCGCAGAAAAAGTGCTGCAGTTCAGACTGACTTCTGAGCCTGTTCAACAAATGAAATATAGTCACGTAGCAAATACGTAGCAATATCTATCTATCTATTTGTCCATCTATCTATCTATCTATCTATCTATCTATCTATCTATCTATCTATCTATCTATCTATCTATCTATCTATCTATCTATCTATCTCTTCAAATGTTAGTAGACGCTGTAGGTTGTTCAACTTCAGCTATAAGTAAGGAGAGCGCAGCCACCCCTGAGAAGCAAATCTTCATGTGAAGCACCTCCGGCATTGCAAGCTCCATTCATTAGAACTCTCACTGTGTGGGGTTTAAAAACAACACCTGCTGAACACACGTGTTGACTGCAGGCTGTTCCTCTTTCTTCTAATTTTCCTATCGCCGTATTATTGGTGCGACTGCAAACTACGAAACTTTCATCGGTCTACGCGTCCGTTCTTTCGCGTGACGCAGCGTGATGAAAGCCGCACGTAGATGAGCTGGCCCGTAGCACGAGTGTGCGTGAGGACCTTCGAGAGCCTTGGTTTGAAACACCGCCGTAGTGCCATGGACTCGCACCAGAGCTTGCTTAAACACGGGTGCGAAAGGAAGGGAAAAGGATACAGATGCTGCAGCAGAGAAGGCCGCACGCCAGCTTCGAGGCCGCGCAAAACAAAGGAGTCGCTTTTTCCGAGTCCTCATTTCCGGATCCGCTGAGCGCGTCCGACCAGCGACGCCGATAAAAAGCTTGGCCTGCGCTATTTTTCGGCAATTTTAAGATAATCCCCAACGTAGCGGGTTCATACTTTTGCACGTGTTTTCTTTTTTGTTGTTGTTGTTGTTGATGCCACCATGTAAAGTCTACCAAATCTTTAGCTATCGTGCATGAGTGGCAGTTTTTTGTCTGTATCTTTTCCATACGACAATATTTATATTCAAAAAGGGAGAGGACAAGTGTATACCCACGAAGCCCATGTCCACGAAGCATTTTTTGTAACTTTATTTCTTCATATAGCACTGACAGACAAAAACAAGGCATCTGCACACAATAGTTAAAGTTTAGGCCGACATCACAGTTCATTCCCTTAGCAACGACTCAGAAGATTTTTTGCCGCACCATTCTTTTTTCTACTTTCACGCAAGCAATGATGAGAGCAGCAGCGCTAGGGAAGGCCGCGGCGGCGCTTTCAGGCGGTTTGGGTACGTGCCACTGAAACCTTGTTTTAAATTTAGCTTTTAAATTAATTCCTCGCAGGCCTTCACGCAGTAAAACAAACTGTTTGGTTTTGTTTTGTCAATTCAGTTCATTTACCAGAACCCCAACATCCCTCCCGCACCTCCAACCCGAAAAATTTTTATGTTGCTATTTTCTACTTAGCTTCTTTTTTTTTTATTTACGTTTCTGAATTTTAAAGTCCTAAGCTTCTTGACCGATGTTCTCTCGAGCGTGGGCTCGTCGGGGATCAGCCGTTTTTTTTTTTATACAGCAATCTTGTCTGGAGGTCACTTGTCATTTCGCTTTGTCACATTTTATTACTGTCTGGATATGAACGCATGACCATCACTATTACCTGTAGCAACGAATTCTATTGCTAAGTACTTGGACGAAGGTCCTCATGAAGGATGGCAAAAGTCGGGAAGAATCATTGTGCGATGCGATATAAATGAAGAAGTGTAGCAGATAAGGCATGCACACGCCAACCTCCACCCCGTTTTTTTTTTCTATAAAAATAATGCTGTTTTTTTTTTTGCAGCGAAAGCTTTTATGAGATCACAACAAGGGCCAAGTGCGACGCTGTTGTTGTCCGCCGCCGCCGCTGCCTGTGTCTGTATTCACTATAGCACGAAATAAGAAGAAAAAACTCAGTAAATGAAAACACCAAGAACACGGTGACATTCGAACCAGGGTCCATCGTGAACTTACAGTGCAACATTAGAAAAAAATACAGGACAGGGAAGGAGCAAAACAGAAAGAAAAGACGGCACCATCTTTTCTTTCTCTTTTGCTTCTTCCCTGTCCTGTATTTTTTCTGATGTTGCGCTGTAAGTAAGTTCACGATGGATTCTAACCAACTGGCCCAACTTACCGTCGAACCACGATCCTCTGCCTGCCATCCCTGCATTCTACCGCAGAGCAATGAAGGTGCTTTACACTCTGTTGCAAACTTGATTTAGGCAGGCGCTTGATGTCGGGGAAGGAATCGCGTTAGTATGAGTATTAAAGCATTTTAGAACAGCAAACGACCAACCAGGTGTAAGACAATGCGAATCGCGTAACCAGTGGCTCGTCCAGTTCTCCAACCCATCACAAAAGCTTCTTCTTAATCACCTATTGATTGTGGCGCATACCCACTTCCATGATATATTGTTGTCAAGCCACAGAATGAAAATGTGAACAAAATTTCTTACAAGTCTGTAGCAGATATCATGCTTCTTTGATGAATGACAAAAGATAGCATAGTGATTCACTAAACAAAAATTATGATTATTTATGGCGTAGCGGGTACCCAGCAAGTGTGCTTGTATCATTTATCCAAAGTGTGTTGAGAAAAGGCTTTTTAAGGCCACCTTTCCAGCTTTCGCTGTGACTTTGCTGCGCGTTCTGCGCGCAGACCTGGCAGTTTGTTTTTTTGTTGTTTTTTTTTTGTTTTTAACAAAGACTCCCTTATATGTGCGCGGTGTAAAAAGCATGCATTTTATTGCGATGTCAAATTGAGTTGCAGTTGTCCTTTCGCCAGTATCATCACTGATTTCATTTATCAAGTCGTCATGTTCCGAACTCTTTACAAAACCAAGATCCCGTCTTTCGACGTAGTTATAGGGTCATCACTGTCAGCGTTACTTCTGTTCAGTCCAACTCTTTTGGAATCCTTTAAGGAGCCTAATGGGAAATAACGGGGGGAAAAATCGAACAGTTCGTTCGCGACGACAGGATTCTTCGACGCACATATGCTAAAAAGCAAAAAAAATCAATGGAAAAAAATCTAGCTTCTACAGCCTTGAACCGAACACGCATGGTGGCGACGTCGAGTGTGCCCTTGCAGCAGGATTTCGCAAACAAAAGCAGGCGCTCTTCGGCTTCGCCACACGACACTCGCATGGCCGTGTTCGCCGGCTGATTAATGCTTCCTAATTACGCTCGTGTTGCGAGTGGAAATGCAAAGTAGGGGTGCCATATTTGTTTTTCTGTCACCGGCAAAGCTTCTGCTGCTGCTGCTGCTTGTCGAGCCGTGTCACTCTCCGGCAACAAAAAGAGAACGAAAATATTCCCGTGCGTTACCCAAACCTCATTCACTTTTCCTTCATTCACTCTGTCTAATACACTCGATTCCTCAGCCTACATGCCGCTTTCTTTTTTTCTTCTTTCATTCTTCGCTTTTTCCACAGTGCATTTATTAAGCTCTGGAAGAGGAACGGCAACTTCATCTGCTTTCAAATTATGCGCGAACGGCGTTTGCTCGCTTTTTTGTCGGCTCTGAGCTTGCAATATTTTGCAACTGTATCGCACTTTGATTTTTTTCCCTCTTCTTCCTTCATCTGCTTACTCTTCTTGAAAGGAGTGATCGGGAGATTTCTGCAATTCAGAGCTAGGGCCCAAATTTTTTCCCGGGTATCCATCTAATCTACATAATATAACACAATGTTCTTCTTTTCATACTCGCGTCGCACTAAGCGTCCATCGTTTTCCCCGGGAAGTCAAGGCTTGCTCTTGGAGAGGCGACGCGCTTTTCTGTTTCATGGGTTCTTGCACCATCTCTTTGTTTCTGTGTTTTTTTCCTAATTGTGGTCGTGCTAGTAATAAATACTCCTCCAGTTGTTATTTAGGAGCTGCGGGAAAATTCACGCAACTTCACGAAGTGAATTGTGAATAGTCAGCGAAGCTAGATATCTGCTAAGGTCCATAATGTGTACGTTGAAGTCGCCTTCTATAGTATACAGGGATGGAGTTTGTAAGTGTTTTGCAATGTTCTGTCACAATATATGATTGTTATTAGTCTATTGTTAAATCTTTTTTGTGTCTCACATATGTTACCCGATTGTCACACCGTAATATATAAATTGAGTGACATAATGTGACAAAAAGACATAAGTGAGGAAGGCGCTGCTTCGGGCTAATTGGTAATCCATAATTACAAGCTTCAAAGCGCTAAAAATCTTGCACAAAAGACAAAAAGACACGACAGGCACAATGCATTGCGCCACTCACCTAATCTAACACTTTTCGCACAAAAGACAAAAGTCACGACATGCACAAACGCTTGTGTCTGTCGTTCGTCTCAGTCTTTTGAACGAGCGGCGCAAGCCAGTGGAGCCCTGGAATTGGGGCCCCAAACAACATGGTTCCGAGTACCCCTTTTCTACCCCTTCCCTCAAAATATTGTTTTGTTCTTTTTATTGTTCCACGCTACGAAGCTTCACAAAAGAGAAAATAACAGAGAATACGAAGAGCGCAACATGATACGTCTTCAGCGAAAATTATCATCTTGTCAATGACCGAAAAATTGAAAAAGAGGCAAACAAAATAAATAACAATATTCAGTTCGAGTGAGTATTCAACCCAGGCCGTTTGAGGGGCAAGCAAATGTGGTACGACAAAGCGATGCTATACTGATTGAAACTGCTTCGGTAAATAGTTCTATACGAACTTCGTGTAGAAGGAAAAGTCTGCTCAACGCATATCATATTGCCTGACAGAAGCGTAGAATTTTGCCTGTGAATTGGGCACATGTGAATTGGGCAAGGGCACGCTTTAGAAGCCCACCCATTACAAATCGGTATATTTAATCGTCATCAGCCACAAAAACAAGGCTCCCGTTCTGGGTGCCGAAACACCTTATAACATTTTTTTTTTCTCTTGTGCGTCTTTGTCTCTTTATGGAACGACAGCATACAACAGCCTAAACCTCGAAAGGTCTCCACACTCTAATAAAATACAATAAAAAAGAGTTAAGATAGCGAATTCGTGAAGCCTTTTCCCCACAAGTACGGAAAGCTACAGACGAGAACAACGAAGACAGCCTAAACCATGCAACTTTCGCGAACTTGTTTTTTTTTTTCAGATTGTTTGGACATTCTCATTAAAAGCTATTTGATCCACAGCTTTGCATGAGCGAGAATTTTCAACACTTCTGCAACTTTCCTTTTTGTAGCTTCCCATTTTTTTCTTATGTTTTTATGCATTAGGAAAAATCCCTGCTTCACACAATAAACGTTTATTCCTGCTCCTCATCTATGCTATTTTCTCTAAAACCTTGTCCTCCATCTTACCCAATTCTCAACTTCACTCAGTAGCCTCAAAGCCGAAGGTCTCCTGGTTTTTATGAGCCTGCTCCGCGGCAAGCAATCTTATACAGTCTCGTTATCATGTTATTTTCTACTTTTGGCCGTCACCACTTAAGACACAACCTAAAATATACACGAACATTCTTTTTTTTTTCAAGACAGTGCCATATAAAATTTTTAAAAAATTCACGGGTCTTATTCAATTTCCTAGTCTGTAGGTCGCTCATTTTAAGAATAATAGCGCGTTATCCCCCTATTTTTTTGCTATCTCCTAGGCTAAAACCACGATGTTTTCAATTTCAACGAGAAAGTGGGAAAAAAACCAAGACAAAAGCTCATTACTGCCAGCCATGCAAGCTGTAGCACCGATAAGAAACCGGCCACCTGGTTCTTGGTTCACCTGCGTAGATACACTCAGGAAGACCTCCTCTGCCTTTATTTTTTTATCGCTCGTCATTCTTCCCTTTCCTTTAATTATGTATGCTTCCATTCACTCTGCTAAGTTGCTTTATCATTTCAGAAAAAGAATGTCTTTACTTTTTTTTTCTCCATTCAAATTCTTCGTGTTGCCGTCGTCTTTGTTGTAGCAGCAGTAGTATTGGTACCAGTTGTGAAGGAAGATAATTTTCTAGGGTTCGTTATTTGGTGTGATGCCACCGTAAAGAAAACCAGCAGACGATGAAGCGAACGAAGGTATAGATGACGTATTTGCACTGTTCTTAGGTGCATCGTAGCAGTTCTGAAACAGATGTGAATAATGTATAGTGGACAAAAAGACAACATGCCGCTGGCGGGGAACGAACCTGCGACCATCGGATTACTTGTACGACGCCCACCAACTGACCTATCATGGTGGGCGTCCCCTTATCGGGCATTCGTGTGTGTGAACCCTGAGAGCGTTGGTCAGCGCCACTCTGAGCAATGAGGGTCAGTGCGCAACACTGTTTCTTTGTGTCAGACGGCGTGGCGTCAAGGGTGTTTAAGGCTGTGTGAAACAAGCAAACGAGCCCTCAATCATTCTTTCATTTCCTTCATTCGTTCATAGCGAGAGTCTCGTTCCGGCGGAGTCGGTTCCCTCAGGTAGTATGCGAGGGCTTGTTAGTCAGCTGTGCTCTCGCTACAGGTTCAAGCGCTAACTGACACTACCTGGCAAAAAGAGTATTCCACACCCGCTCTAATGGCTAAGAACGGCACTGCGTCATCATCGAAGCGTCATCATTTTCATTTTTTTCTTCGTGAAAGCGGCGAAACTTAATCACGATGATGATGACGCTGCAAGTCATAATGGTGATGCTTGAATTGATTACAATCATGAATACTTGTATTTAAACCACCTAATCTTCATGACCCTTACAGCATGGCGGTCGAGTGGTTATTATGACGTAGAATGGCCTCTTTTTTTCATTTATTTATCCCTCTTTGCCTTCTTCTTTCGTTCAATCCTACGTCCACTTATTTCTTCATTCCTTTCCTGTGCCTCTAACGTTGATCGTTCATTTCTTTCGCATGTCGTAGTTTCGTTTCCACCAATAACATTGCAGATTTACTTCGTCTTTCAGAGCAGCTTTCTTCATCTTCATTCCCTACCTCTTCCGCTCTGCTCTTCTTTTTTTTTTGCTTCCTCCAACACCACCACACTCTCCCACGCTTACAAAGGGTGTCTTCCACAAAACCCAGGCGCCGCCGCCACCGCCGGGGCTCCTCATTCTTCCCACACTTGCCGCTTGGATGCATGAGTGAGTCGCTTGATCGGGGGCCTTCTTCCAATACCCCCGATGGCGTAGCTCCTTTGCGCTGTTCTTTGCGACAAGACTTACTTCGCTCGACTGTGGTCGCCTTCCATTTCTCTTCATACCCGTTCCGCTCAAAGGACGAGCGTAGTGATGGCGCGAAATAGAAAACAAAATTGTCCGCGTCTGGCTTTGACGGTGCGCAAAGCATTGCGAGCGAGCGTACCAGGCTCATTGCTTCCCGACTCCCGTTAGAGGGCGTAGTGAAAATGAATGTAGACGTGACTACCGTACTCGCGCGCGATTAATCAGCTGCGAGCTTGGGAACGCGAGGTGCCCAATCACGATGAATATCATTTCCAACACAGCGTCTGCAATGGAAGGGACTTCAGGTATCCAAAGCGATACCATTAAACATTGAGTGGGTAAAAAGTATTAACAAGTGCTAACCTGGTGATTATTTTTATGACAATGCCATCGTGCAGCGTTGGTGCTAGTCTGGTCATGTATTGCGAGTTGCAAATCACATTGAATGCTAACAGACATGGTGTCTATATCTTACAGCACCATACTTTATCAGCAGCATCAACTAAAGCGCTGGGCTCCGAAGCTCTCAGTATATGAGTGCGAGAAGATTAGCGAGACGCTGATGCCAAGCTTAATTCTGGTCACTCTAATACTTGTTTTAATTCTTTGTCTACGTGAGAGATGTCCACCTGTGTAGCAATATATTGCAGTGTTTTTTTTTTCATTCGCTGCAGCTAATTTTGCTATATTTCCTGCATGAAACAATCTCACAAAGACGTGCACAGAAACTGAAAAGTATTCACCAGCTCTAACGAACACACGTCAAGAAAATGAAGCATAAGAAGTTTCAAAAACTCCATCAAAAACCTCACTGTGTCCCTTATGAGTTCGCCTATAGAGTACAGTTGAGTATAAAGCCTGCATGCTGGGGAATGTGCGGGACAAACCCACACTAGGTTTCTACGGCCCACACCCACACATGGAAGTCAGTGGCAATCAGCCACGCTCGGTAATCTGCGGCACACACCCACGCCATAGAATTCTTCGCCTAAGATGACTAAGGCGAGAGCCATGTTTTTTTTTTTCTTGGTTCATGCGTTGATTCTCCGCCACGCCACTGCGAAAGTTACTCGCACCTAGCGTTGTGGCTCCACGATGGGCACACTTAAACGAGGATATCATGTGATGACAGCGTTGCGTGACGTCACGATCTTGTTTTCACAGTGATGTCATAATTACGTCCCAAACTTCGGCAGCCTGTGATGTCATCTCGGCATGATAAATTTCTCCATCCCTCGTGTTGACGCTAAATCCTCGGGACGCTGACGCCATCTGTAAATTTTCACGTTCGATGAGGCACCTAAGGCTTTTGCTTTAAGTATCACCACTGAAGCACTCTGGACATAATGTTAACCGGCAAAGCTTAAACCCGCCGCTCCCAAGTTTATCGCGGATTCTTTTCGATGCTTAATTCGAGTCCTTCTCAATTAATGGTTACGTGCGCCAAGAAATACTAAAGGGACTGTCTACCGTCCTTCACTGCATTTCTGTTTTGTGTTGCAACAAAAAGCGTACCGTATCAAGTGTCTAACTTTCCAGCGGTTTCTCTAGAAAGTGTGTACAAATTTTCAAAACAGAGTTTTTTCGATAGGATGGAAACGTGGGCTAGTTGGTAATTGACGATGGTTCGGCGAACTGGGAGCGTGGGGGTAAACACAGACACAAAGCAAAGAGGAGGCACACAGCACGAGCAGCGGTTGTCATGCTCTGTGTCTGTGTTTACCTCTGCGCTCCCAGTTCGCTGAACCATCAAAAGTTGTTTTTCATCCGCATTCGGTCGCCTTCCATCGATGGTATGAATCCCCACAACAATGGTCGGCGGAGGCGATGACAATTGTACAGCCGGTGAAAGTCGAAAACTGAAACGAGTGGTTTTTGCAAGCTTCCTCGAGTTTTACATATTATTAAAACAAATACCTTAGTGGTAATTTAAGGCACGCACACACAATTTTTTTTTGTTCTTATGAGCGACGGCGTTAGCCATGCTCGCGTTTCTCGGCTGTTTGCAGGTGCCATGCAAACAAGCGAACACACTGCCGGCAGCGCCACCGTGCGCCTGTTTGAATACGTGAGAATAAAAGAAAAAACAACAATTAGTCTCTAGCGCAACCTGAAGCTGCCTCAAGTGCGTAAAATGCAATTTAAAGTTATACATGTTTGTTTTTGAGCAAAATAGATCTACCTGCGAGGATTTCCTGTCCTACCAGTAGATTTAACACATCGCTGTTGGGTGACGCTATAAGTGGTCATTTTTTTTCTGTCGACTTTTAACAAAGTTAAAAATATAATTTCTTTTTTATAGAAGAAAATAATGCTCGTTATCGCCGATGTGATGAACGATCTTCTAGTTTGCGTCACAATAAAAAAAAACTTTTTTCTGAGTGGTAGACACTCCCCTTAATTAGCGTTTGCCGCCCTGTTCATTTTCTAGTCTTTAGTGGACTTTGTCTCAGTAGTGGCGCTTGCCCAATTTCTGTGGCAAGTACTTGCTAAATGTTTCTGCACGCATCAACATCATCATCATCATCATCATCATCATCATCATCATCATCATAGACATTGTCGTCCTCATCGTCATCGTCGATCTGACTGCGCCCACCGCAGGGCATAGGTCCCTCTCAAGTGCTGCCAATCACTCCGGTCCTGTGCTTTCTGCTGCCGGGTTATAACCCCAAACGTCTTAATCGAATCTGCCCACATAACTTTGTATGCCCTCCACGCGTTTGCCTCCTCTTGGAACATTCAGTCAGTTAGCCTTAGTGACCTGCGGTTATCCTGCCTACTCCCTACGTTCCCGGCCCATGTCCATTTTTTTTACTTGATTTCAACTATGATATCCCTATGCCCCGTTTCTTCCCTAACCTATTCGGCTCTCTTCCTATCCCATAACGTTACACTCATCATTTCTATGAAGTAACAAGCGCCAATAAGTACGAACACTCCGAAAGAACGCAGCACGAGCGCATATTAAAAACTGAAAGTTTTTATTTCAAGACGAACGCTCTTATATATGCATGACAAGCATGTACGTCACCACAGACCACTAATATTAACACCAACAGCGCGAAATAACAAAAAAAACACTCCTATAACCGTTATTTCACGTAGTTGATGGTAATAGGGGTGTCTTGGGGGGACGTATATGCGTGTTATACATATGTAAGGGTGTTCATTTCGAAATCAAAATTTTCAGTTGCTAGTAGGCGTTAGTATATTGTGCCCTTTCTGGGTGTTCGTAATTATTGGCGCTTGTTTCATCATGAACTTATACCAACACGCCCAACTGGCCGTTATCCTAAATATAATTTCGCTATTCACATGAGGCCCCTCCCGATTAGTTCATGGAAATCTTTCGCTTTGCCTCTTTTTCATTGCTCACTGGTTCGTCCTGTTTGAACCCTCGTTGTAAGCCTCTAAGATTCTTCTGTCACGCAGATAGGACAGGAGAGTTTTCGCACCGTTTAGTAGTAAAAGGGCTTCGCTGTATAAAAATAAAAACTATATTCATTCGCGAAAGCAGCCTTAGCGAAGGCGGATTTAGTTATCCGCCTGACAGTCTGTTGAACCAACGCTCACGTGGATGGTCACGTTTAATTAAATTACTAGTCCATTTATTTAAGAACGACGTAGGCGGGCTTTTCGTTTCACTCTGCAGTGAGCTCTGTATCCGGCTTACTGTAAATAAAAATACTACTACTACTACTACTACTACTCGTGTTTGTTCACCGATTAGTGTGGAGAAGATGTTAGCAAGCCAGAAAGGCAAGAAAAATAACTTTAGAGAGCGTGTTTGCGCCAAAAAAATATTATAAACTAAGAAAAGAACCAATACCGGAATGTTCTGTGGTCAAAAAGATCGCCCCGAACTAAAAAGAGGATTCGCGGAGGAAGCCGAGAAATAATTGGGCGGCACCTACGCTCAAAGCTCAGTGCCGAGGCAGTAAGAGACAGCATGTTGCTATCGGCGGCACGGCTATACGTTGGGAGGAGGCAAGGGCTACGCCGCCACAGAGAAACGTAGAGAAACAGAGCGCGCATGCTCCGGACAGGGCGAACTTAATCCTACAAAGAAAGCGGCCCGTAAGCAAACATTGATCGCCTAGAGTAAACAAGTGCCGCTTCTTGTTCAAGCGAGTGACAACTATAAAGCCTCTTAAAAGGAAGCGAGTTCCTTTCAGCCGAGATCCGGTCCCTTTTCTTTCAGAATTCCTCGGGAAATAAAGAGAATAAAGTGGGGCGACAAACGAAGCGCGGCTGACTCGGCTTCTTGCAGTCTGACAAACGAGGGCAGGGCATCTTTCTTGTTGTCATTTCGAAAATTCGCCCTTTGTTTGATTAGGAAGGGAACTCGAAAAAGAAACGCCGTGGTTCTATAGGCCTGTCATCCTGTAGCTCGAAAGTTTGCTCCCAGCGATACGTAGAGAGTTCGTTTTTATTGTATTATTTCGATCCACTGTGTTGCATTTCGAATGCGTTACTTTGCCAAAAGGTCGGGGATTGGATTGGTCCTTTTGATTGGAGAACTTGTACTGTTTCGTTTAATTGCACTTCGCGATATGATGAAGCCAACGCTCTATGTAATCAACTAAATCATACTTCAAATTAATATTCTTTTATATATCAATGTAAAATTCATAAAGAAAAAGCAAATTAAGGAGGACAAAAAAGACAGCTTGTTGCAATCAGAATTTTAAGACGTTCTCGAAACGAATACCGCGCATTTTATTCTCCTGTTGATTCTTGCGAAGGAAAAGATTAAAAACCAGTAATCGATCTGTCAGTCGTGTGATTAAATAACTGATTTATGCGGTTATTCATTGGTCCATCTATGAGTCAGTCAAGCAAGATTATTTGGCCTTTATATGTATTTTTTATCAAATAGCAATACAACAGTGATTTATTCGATGACAATAGAAATGGGCGTAGTGTTTACTGAGCAAAATGTCTGCTAGCCGATGACGCTTTGTTTTTGTTTGTTTTTTACATCTGAAAGAATCGCTGACTTCTGAACGTACATATTGAGAAACAAAAAGCGTAAAATCAGTGTTTCGTCGTCTACATGTAGTCGCGAAGGAGCTACATGCCCATGCCATAGCACTGTGTATAACTGCGGTGTTGCTTTCAACAGCGAACACGAGTAGTCTGCAAGCATCTGCTAATTTTTGTACAACCTTTCTTGTATACACTTTAAAGATATTGTTTAAAAACTTTCTTTTTATACAGAAAGACAGTGAGAAGAAATTAAACGTTAGAGGGACTAAATGTTCGCACTCTTCAACATCTTCGCTACTTCATTTTCTTAATGACCACGCGCGCGCGCGGGTGTGTGTGTGTGTGTGTGTGTGTGTGTGTGTGTGTGTGTGTGTGTGTGTGTGTGTGTGTGTGTGTGTGTGTGTGTGTGTGTGTGTGTGTGTGTGTGTGTGTGTGTGTGTGTGAGTGTGTGTGTGTGTGTGAGTGTGTGTGTGTGTGTGTGTGTGTGTGTGTGTGTGCGAGAGAGAGAGAGATAAACAAAGAGTAATAAACAACACTTGTATATACTGCACACACGAGTTTTTTCGTGTGGAATATTTACGGGGGTTAATGATTGATTCCCCGAAGCTTCACGCACCCGTCATCATTCACTTCATAAATATGCTATTACTTTTTTTATGATTGCATAATTTCTACGTTAAGAGGTGCTGGTTAAGTTATAGTGAGTATCAATGCAATTGGTACACTCGGGAGTTACTCGTCCAGATTGTTCACTTAGAGTTTGAACGTTCCCTTTCTTCGCATGTCAAAGAAAAAAGTGTGCGTTGAAGAAATTGCAAGGCGTCCATAGAAGAGCCCCGACACACTTCAGATGACAAGGTGGCTTTAGCATCAGAGGCCGTTGCCACTAAAGGCACCGACGCATCGCATCAACTATTCAAAACACAAAAAAATAACAGAAAAGGACAAGCGCTGGTTTAAAAACTGAAAATATATTCTAAAATCAACGTACACAGAGATAGCCGAGGCGTGCCACATGGCAAAGTGTGTCGGCAATTGCCTTAGCCAGCCATCAGTTACATTATGAGAACGTGATCGGGTGTAATATTGCGAGGCGCCCGGTGTATATACGCATTCTTCGAAATAAATTTTCATATGTTAGACCAGCGCTTTGTCCTGTCTCCTTCTTTTCTGTTTTCACTATATGCACTACACAATGATGCCCAGGTTCCAACTCGTTCGCCTTTTAGTTCTACTACAATTTTTATAGACCGGCTGTAAAACTGCAATTAGGAGATTCGAGGACAAAGCCGTATATATTTCCGTATTTCCACACTCACTCTTATGTCGGATTAACACCAAACGGGAATGACTCGCCCCAATATGTTCCAACCCCCTTGATAAGTGTCTTCCTCTAACGTCGCTTCTTCATTCTTATGTCATGGTTTCCTCCTACAGTATCCTACTGCCACGCGCATTTCTTAGTTTCACTTTCGTTTCATTCGGATTTTGTCTAGACAGCTAGTCATAAATGCGGAGCGCGAACTACGTCTCATTGTTCGAGGAAATTCGCGATTATTGCAGATTGCTTTGTTAAGGTTGCGCGCAGGACGCCATCACTCGAGTTTGTTCCAGAGCTTGCGCGATGACCAGTGATAGGGATGGAATAGTTGACGGCTCATGTATAAAGCAGGCCGACGCTCTGTTCACTGCCATCAGTGCCTGTGTGTATCACTGTAATCTGGGCTTTCTTTACCGGCCACATGTTCGGCCAAACAACATATACTGTCACGATGAGTCACAAGTACTGGGGAATATATTGAACGACCGGGTAGCTAGCTCTAAGACGATGCGTCAGTCGTGACTGGCTCTCGAGCCGAGAAGAGACACGCAAATCTTCTTTTTTCCTCCAGATGGTAGAGCCGCTCTTGCAGTCGACCCACTACGTGTGGGTGGCATTATCCCCCCTTTCGAAAAGAAAAAAAGAGTCCCAAAAGGGGGAAAGAAAAGTACATAGCACCACCACGATGTTACAACATAGGCACGTGGAAAAAAAGAAATTGGAAATTCGGATAAAGTAAAAATAGAAATTAACGAGCGTGCCAATATAGGAAAAATCACTGAACGAAGAAGCAAGTTCACAAAAATAAATAAGTAACACAAAGAACGCTGTACGGCAAGAAAAAAGTTATGAACAACGCGCAATAAATGGTTTCATGCGCAACACATGAACGACATCCGACCTCGGTCGTGTCCTACTCCGTGCCTGCGATGTTGAGTCCGGAACCACTTCGTAGTTCACGTCACTGACGCGACGTAACACTTTATAAGGGCCAAAGTACCGGCTCAGTAACTTTTCACTAAGGCCACGGCGGCGGACGGGCGTCCATACCCAAACTTGGTCTCCGGGGTTGTAAAATACTTGACTGTGGCGGATGTTATAGCGCCGTGCGTCTGCCTGCTGTTGCTGGCCGATGTGCAGTCGCGCGAGCTGCCGGGCTTCCTCAGCACGCTCTGCGAATTCATCGGCGTCAGTTGCCAACTCGTCTTCGTCTTGACACGGTAGCATAGAGTCCAGCATGGTCTGTACTTCGCGGCCGTAGAGAAGCCGAAATGGCGTGAATCGCGTGGTCTCTTGCACGGCGGTATTATACGCGAAGGTAACGTAAGGTAAGATCCGGTCCCATGTTTTGTGCTGTACGTCGATGTACATTGAGATCATGTCTGCGATGGTCTTATTCAGTCGCTCGGTAAGTCCGTTGGTTTGCGGGTGGTACGCAGTTGTCTTTCGGTGTCTGGTGTTGCTCAGTTTGAAAACCTCGTCCATAAGCTGCGCCGTAAATGCCATCCCTCTGTCCGTTATTATACTGGAAGGAGCACCGTGTCGTAACACGATGTGACGCATGAAAAATTGTGCTACCTCAGAAGCCGTGGCTCGTGGGATCGCCTGCGTCTCAGCGTAGCGTGTCAAATAGTCGGTCGCGACGATCGCCCATTTGTTGCTGTCCGCAGATAGGGGGAATGGCCCGAGAATGTCCATGCCGACTTGGTCGAACGGCGTGCAGGGTGCTTCAATGGGCTGAAGCAAACCAGCTGGCTTAACAGATGGTTGCTTTCGGCGCTGACATTCCCGACAGCTCTTGACGTACTTCTTGACGCTTGCCGAAAGCCCTGGCCAATAGTACCTCTCGCTCACTCTGGCAAGTGTCCGTGAGTAGCCCAGATGACCGGATGTGGGTTCGTCATGGCAAGCGAAGAGGACGTCGTCTCGCATGTCTCGAGGAACCACCAGGAGGTAGGTACGGTTGTTCGAACGAGCGTTCTTCTTGTACAGCACACCCTCTCGAAGGCAGAATGACGGCAACGAGCGGGATAAATGACGTGGTATGATTGTGCCCTGGCCCTCTAAATGATCGATGATCGGACGAATCTCTGCGTCATCCCGCTGCAGTTTACTCAAGTCTGATGAGCTAATGGCGCCCAGGAAGCCTTCGTCTTCCTCTGCTTCCTGACTGACGACATGAAGGGGTGCGCGTGACAGTGTGTCAGCGTCTTCATGCTTACGGCCGGACTTATGGACGATGGTGACGTCAAATTCCTGCAGCCGCAAGCTCCACCGTGCTAGCCGTCCTGAAGGGTCGCGCAGGCTTGCCAACCAGCAGAGGGCATGGTGGTCCGTCACTACCTTGAAGGGACGACCATAAAGGTACGGGCGAAACTTGGTGATTGCCCACACGACTGCGAGGCACTCTTTCTCCGTAGTGGAATAATTCGCCTCGGCACGGGATAGAGAGCGGCTGGCGTAGGCTATCACCCTTTCGATGTCGTCTTGACGCTGAACGAGCACTGCACCAAGCCCAACGTTACTAGCGTCAGTATGGACCTCCGTGTCAGCATCATCGTCGAAATGAGCGAGAACGGGTGCTGATTGCATGCGCTGTCGCAGTTCATCAAAAGCTGCTTGTTGCTCGTTTTCCCAGACAAATGGCGTGTCGTCCCTCGTGAGACGAGTCAGAGGTTCTGCCATTTGTGAAAAGCCATGAATGAACCGGCGATAGTAGGCGCACAAACCAAGGAAGCGCTGGACGGCTTTCTTATTGACAGGAGCTGGTAATTCGGCAACAGCGGCAAGCTTGTCTGGATCGGGCCGGACTCCTTCAGCGCTACCTACATGTCCAAGAAATTTCAGTTCTTCATAGCCGAAGTGGCACTTCTGTGGCTTTAAAGTGAGGTCCGCCGATCGGATAGCCTCCAGCACGCTGCGCAGGCGCTGTAGGTGCTGCTCGAACGTGGCAGAGAAGACCACCACATCATCAAGGTAGACAAGACAAGTCTGCCACTTGAGCCCTGTGAGGACAGTGTCCATCATTCGCTGGAAAGTTGCCGGCGCTGAACACAAGCCGAAAGGGAGTACTCGAAATTGGTATAGGCCATCTGGAGTCACGAAGGCTGTCTTTTCGCGGTCTCGCTGATCTACCTCGATTTGCCAGTACCCGCTTTTGAGATCGAGAGAAGTGAAATAATGGGCACGACGAAGTCTATGCAGCGAATCGTCGATACGCGGTAGCGGGTACACATCCTTTTTGGTAACGTTGTTAAGCTTTCGGTAATCGACGCAGAAGCGTAGCGATCCGTCCTTCTTTTTGACAAGCACGACTGGAGATGACCACGGGCTGTTGGATGGTTCGATAACGCCATCGTCAAGCATTTCGCGAATTTGCGTACGTATCGCTTCACGTTCTTTAGCCGACACGCGGTAGGGGTGCTGGTGTATTGGGCGTGCGTCCTCGTACGTGATGATCCTGTGCTGAGTGATGGACGTCTGGCGGATCTTTGAGCAACTTGCGAAGCAAGACCTGTACTCGAACAAGAGCGCTCGCAGCGCAGTCTGGTTATCGGTGGACAGATCAGGATTGATGTCAATGTTGCTCATTGATGTGTCTGCGTTATCCACTATTTCTGACGTGAGACAATTGGTTACGTTTGCTACTTCGTGGGCAAACGCTATCGAAGTGCCACGGAAAAGGTGTCGATGCTCGTTGCTAAAGTTGGTAACGAGCAATTCAGATCGGCCGTCGCGAACGTGTATTACACTTCTCGCTACACATATGCCTTGCTGCAGGAGGTGTTCTAAATTTGTCTCGGCCACCACATCGCCATCGCTCAAACCACAGCATGTTACGTCGACTAGAACACTGGCTCGGGGAGGAAGCGTCACGCTCTGTTCAGAAATACGGAGTACGTCGACACGCATTCCGTCATCCTGCACGTTGATTGCTCGCTGGGCTGAGAACGTGACACGGCGCTCTTTCAGATCAATGATAGCTCCATTTTCCTGTAGAAAATCAACTCCCAGAATGACGTCACGGGAGCATTCACGTAGAACAAGGCAGCTTGCTACGAATGTGTACCCTTGAATCTGTACTCTAGTTGTGCAGGCGCCCAGTGGAGTTACGACATGGCCACCAGCTGTCCGAATCTGCGAGTTATGCCACGGCGTGATTACTTTCTTCAGCTGCGTTGTCAGTTTCCCGCTCAGTATGGAATAGTCTGCGCCGGTGTCCACTAACGCATTAACTACACAACCATCAATTGTTACTGCTATGTCGAGTGAAAGCCGGCTATCCTTTGCAGCAGCAGGTAATGTCGGACCAGTTTCTGTACGGTTCTGCGTCAATAGGAGGTCTTCAGCGCTTCGACGTTCAGCGACCCCGCCCCCAGAGGTCGCTTCGGCTAGTTTTCCCGGCGGGGGCTGGGAGATCGTGCGGTAGAATACCGCTGGGGCATTGATGAAAATCGCCTCGGTGATGGCGAGCGCGACTGGTGCCCGGCAGACGGTGGTGCATGCTGCTGGGAGAGGTAGTTTTGAATGTCGCGTGGTCTCTGACCGTAACGGGGGGGCGGCGAGTACGCAGAGAAGCCGCGAAGCCCAAGACGGCGATAAGGACACTGGCGGTACAAGTGATCAGCTTCTCCGCAGTGAAAGCATAGAGGCCGGTGATCGGGTGTGCGCCAGACATCAGACTTCCGAGGATACGAGTGCCGATCGTCGATGTACTGGACCGGTTGCACCGAACGGTGGGCAACAGAAGCACCACGGACAAAGGGCAGGGGCGGTGGCGTGTACGTGCCTTCGTAGTATGGTATGTGCTGCGCTGACTCGAGTGAAACTGCAGGGGCAGGATGAACGAACAGAGGCGGCGATGCAGCAGGGCGTTTCAAGGCTTCGGCGTAGGTTGTCTTACGGTGGTATTCAGCAGGAGCTGACGCAGCTGTATCAGGAGGCAAGGTGTCCCGGAGGGCCTGGTGCAGCTCATCTTTGATGACAGTTGCAATGGAGCTAACCGTAGGATGAGGTGCTACACCAGCCTTTTGCAACTCTTCACGTACGATATTACGGATCAGTTCACGTAAGGAGTCATTGCTGGTCCCAGCGGCGGCGAAAATGTCAGCAGTGGACATGCCATTGACTTGCCTGTCATATTGGTTTGATCGCTGCTGTAGCATTTTTTCCATTGTCACGGCTTCAGACAAGAACTCCGCGACCGTCTTCGGAGGGCTTCGCACGAGGCCGGCGAAAAGCTGGTCCTTGACACCACGCATCAAGTGACGCAACTTCTTGTCCTCCGTCATTCTTGAATCTGCCCGTCGGAAGAGACGCGTCATGTCTTCGACGTACGCGGTCACAGTTTCGTTTGGTGACTGGACGCGGGCAAGAATAGCTCGTTCAGCTCTTTCTTGGCGGTCAGCGCTGGCATATGTCTGCAGAAGTCTACGAGAGAATTCTGGCCACGTCGTCAGCTGCTCCTCTCGATTTTGATACCACGTGCGAGCTCCGTCTTCAAGATAGAAGTAAACACGACCCAGTTTCGCCGCGTTGTCCCACTGATTCAAGTTGGCTACGCGCTCGAAGTCCGCCAACCAGTCCTCAACGTCTTCGCTCTCCGTACCATGGAACGTCGTCAGTGCCCGTGGGCTTTCCAACGTATATCGGTTCGACGACGTGCTTCCCGTGCCGGTTGGCAAGGTTTGTACCGAAGTGCTGGTCATGTTTGTTGACGTGGTGGGAGCAGTATCGTTGACTTCCGGAGGCAATCCCCTGATTCGGCGGCTGGTCCGATGCACGGGAGTATTGACTGGCACTGGACTCGTATTACGGCTTCCTGGGGGGGTCTGCAGCATCCGTGAGACTACCCAGCACCTTCCACCAGTTTGTCACGATGAGTCACAAGTACTGGGGAATATATTGAACGACCGGGTAGCTAGCTCTAAGACGATGCGTCAGTCGTGACTGGCTCTCGAGCCGAGAAGAGACACGCAAATCTTCTTTTTTCCTCCAGATGGTAGAGCCGCTCTTGCAGTCGACCCACTACGTGTGGGTGGCAATACAAAGTCAGGGAGGTTGACCAAAAGAAGGCTTTCGTTTGCTACCATGTGCTTGGAAAGGAGAAAAAGAGGTAAAAAGTGAGAGGTAAAACAACAAGAGTTAGTGACAGTAGGGTAAATTATGTGACAGGAGGCTATGTAAATTGAGTGTTACGAAACAAGATCCACGAAGCTAGCGATACAGCGATTGAAAGCCTGTTTGCGAGCGAGGATTCAATTCAAAGTTACTGTCGCGGGCCTTTACATAACAGGCATATGTGCCATCGTCTTTGTCCTCCCCTTGAGGGAATATCGCGCTCAGATTTGTTTCGTCTCCAATGGCTCTCGCATACAATAAATTAAAAAAGGCAAAAAAAACCTACCCAGAACAATTTTTTTATAAACCCGATGCTCTTTTATTCATTTTTTAATTCGCGATTCGCTTACTTTTACATCAGGTCTTTAAGAGGCCGCGATAGACCGCATCAACGTTAAAAAAACTGGTATAATAACGTGACAAATACGAGAAAAATCCGGGGCTCATATATCGCACCGCACACTCAGCGAGCATTCTGAAAGGCGGGAGGAATTCGATTTGATACTCCGTTATAAGTTCAGGCGTATAGAAGCTACGGGCCCACGCGCTGGGGAAGAATTGGCGAGCGAAGGAGAAAAAAAACAGAGAAGATGTTTATTCTTCCTTATGACTCTCCAGAGCGCTATTCAAATTCTTCCTTAAAGAAGTGTATATCGGATGCCGCCCTTTTAATGTTGCCCCGTTGGTGACCCCAATCGAAAAACCGGAGCCTCTAGATCTGATCGAGTATGTAGGCGTGCTGCTGCGTCTCCTTATTGGTCGATGGCTTGCTACACCACTGACAGATTTCGAGCTCGAACTTTCGGCATTTTCTTCATCTTCTTCGGCTGGGCAACATCGCGGCGACCACTCTATGGAGGCGTTAAAACGGATACATGCAGTGACATAGACCGTATATATATATATATATATATATATATATATATATATATATATATATATATATATATATATATATATATATATATATATATATATATATATATATAGAAGTAGCACGTCCGCCGCACTTCTTACACTTGAAAACAGGAATAAAAAGTTGCTCTGTGTGTGTGCGTGTGTGCATGCGTGTGCGTGTGCGTGCGTGTGCGTGCGCGTGCGTGTGCGTGTGTGTGTGTAACAGTTTGCCAGATCAGGCGCCACTTTTTTGTTATTATTATTATTATTATTATTATTATTATTATTATTATTATTATTATTATTATTATTATTATTATTATTATTATTATTATTATTATTATTATTATTATTATTATCCCCGGTTTCCCGTGCCAGAACCAGCTCACGATTACGAGGCACGCCGTAGAGGACAGCTCCACAAAATTTGTCCATGTGGTGTTCTTTAACGTGCACTGACATCGTATAGTAAAGAGCAGAAGAAGTCAGGCAAACTTTAAAGAGAATGTAAAGAAGCAAAGCTGTTGGTGAGGATCACATGACGTCAGGTATGCTGAAAAATGGAGGACACTTTGTAAAAACCAGCCACCCTGTTTACGAAGTGTCTCTGAACGTGTAAGTTACGAAAATCTTGGAAGAATGCTATAGCATCATCTCGATTGATAAAAAAGGGGGATGACGAGAACTTGAAGAATTGCAGGCTTATCAGCTTGCTCTCCTTCGTATACAAGCTATTTACAAAAGTAACTGCTAGCAGAATTAAGACAGCATTAGAATTCAATCAACCAAAGGACCAAGCACATTTTCGTACAGGCTACTCAACAATCGACCACATTCAGGTGATAGAGAAATGCACAGAATACACTTAACCACTATAAGAGCTTTCATAGATTACTAGACGGTGGACTCGCTCACTGGATTCCGTGCTGACTGGTTGTTCCTTCGCGATCTCCGACAACAGAGCAGCTCTGGCCGACCGGCTTGCCCTCCGCCATCTCCTGGCTCCGTGAAGTTCTCGCTGAGTGGTGCTCCGTCCTCGGACTCCTCCCACCATGTCCATCTTTCCTATCTCCTCTTTACTTCTGTACGTGGGTCTCTCTGTCCCTGACCCCACCTCTATGCCTATCCCTTTTAATCCTCCCTATCCCTTTTAAGCCCTCCTTACCCCCATCCCTCGTCAGCCACTGTTGAGATGCCGCACTATGATGCAGACAGTTACAGGGATCACTTTAATCTTCTTTTCTCTCTTTTAGGAATCATACATTACCGGAAGGCCGTTGATTCAGTAGAGATATATCAGCAGTCATGCGGACACTGCGTAATCAGGGCGTCCACGTAGCATATATAAACATCCTGGAAGAAATGTACAGAGGATTAGCTGCCACCATTGTGCTCCATTAAGAAAGCGACAGAACACCAATAACGAAGGGTGTGAGACAAAGGGGTACGATCCTACCAGTGCTATTTACCGCGTGCTTGCAAGAGGTTTTCAGGCGCCAAGAATGGGAACGGTTAGGGATAAGAGTTAATGGAGAGTACCTTAGAAACCTGAGCTTCGCCGTTGACATTGCATTGCTGAGTAACTCGGAGACGAATTGCAATTTATGATTTCTGGGTTATACAAGGAGAGCAGAAGGGTAGGTCTCAAAAGTGATCTGCAGAAAACTAAAGTAATGTACAACAAAGTTGTAAGAGAACAGCGTTTCGAGATAGGTAGCAGTACATTTGAAGTTGTAAAGAAGTACGTTTGCTTAGGACAGGTAGTACCGCAAAACCGAACTACAAAATTGAAGTAACTATAACAATAAGAATGTAGTGGAGCATATTCATTCAAGCATTCTCAAATTACTACTGGTAGATTGGCACTATCCCTCAAGAGGTAGGTATACAACAGCTGCATCTTACCGGTACTTCCCTACGGAACAGAAACGTTAAGGATTACAAAAAAGGTTCAACTAAAAGCTGTATGATGATAACGCAGCGAGCAACGGAAAGGAAAATGACGGGTGTGCTCTTAAGGAACAAGAAGGGAGTATCAGGGAAGAAACGGGTGTTGAGGACATCATATTCTTAGTCAAGAAGAAATGATCGTGGACAGGGCACGTAGCGCGAATGCAAAATATTCACTGGTCTTTAAGGATCACAGACTGGATTCCAAAAGAAGGTGAGCGGGTGAGGTGGAGACAGAACTTTAGGTGTTCACATTAGATTAGGAATTTCGCGAGTATAAAGTGGCAACAGTAAGAACAGGACCAAGTCGACTGGCGGAACATGGGAGAGGCCTTTGTCCTTCAGTGAGCGTAGTCAGGCTGATGATTATGGGGATGATAACATCGTATAGTGCGCGAGCCTAGCACTACAGCTTTATCAGAATGTGACGGAAGTGGTAGGAAAATTGACCCCGCTACATTTGAGTCAGCCGCTTAGCACCATAACACCTGTGCCGCCGAGGCAAACAAGGGGTTTCCGTGGCCTTGTTCATGCAAGAACGAGTTGATCGGGGTTCCAGGACCTCATTATCGTAAAGAGGCGCTAAAGATAATAAACGACTTTTATTGAATCAGTCAGTTGCTCCTTCTCACTAACTACTACGATTGCTAAGAGAGAGAAGGCAATATCAAAACGCGGGTGCCGACGCCACCTTAAAATGCCGGCGCACTTTGCCATCACGTCAAAGATTTTCACGACGTATACTAGAACTTGCGCCGTTCTTAATAGGTAAAAATTAAGTAGATTGTTTTCTTATGACACCAGGACTCAAAGAACCAAGTTCCAAAAAATTTTGTTGAGCCAAATTCACTGAAAGGCGAAAATGTCACCTTTAACTTCGTGAAGTCAGTTGCGGAGATTACGGCGTGGAATTTAAATCTGAAACCTTGACCTTTATTTTTCCTGTAAAAGTTTGTATGAATATGCACATGAAATAACGAAATTAGTGTTTTCAGAAAGAGGTATTTCAAAGACCTGGTAATGCTTTTCCGGCTCTTCGCCTTCATGGTGCTCCATGTCCTGGGAGATCGTTATGGAATATCCACTGATAAGCACATAACGCATACATGTAGACGCGCACGTGCACTGCACACGTACATCACACAAGTAAAACAAACGTAAACTACACAAAATATATTTAAAAAGTTTTGTTCAGGCCGTAGAATGTGTTTGCTTTTCAAGAAAGATAAAAATGATGATATCTGGAGTGTTGCGTCCAAAACTCAGGATTTGATTACGAGAGGCGACGTATAAAGGGCTCAGCAAATTTCGACAACCTGGTGTTCTTTAACGTGCACTAATCACGTCGCAACTCTATACATGGTTTATCTTTCTAACCCGACTCCCTTTAGTGCATCAATAATGTCACCTTTCTTCGCCACGGGGAGTGTCGCTTGCGAAGCACATCTTTCAGTTTTGAAAGATGGACAGTGGCAGAGGACGCGTTCGATTGTCTTTCAACAGCCACAAAAGTTGCAAGCAATTCCTATGAGCAAACAGCAATCACCCCGACGCGCAACGCCCTGCAGGCGCAAGAATTATCAGCGCTTCTGGGAGGCAGACGGGGCTGCGGGAACTCGCACAGTGAGCGGCAGAGACAACCACGAAATCGCGCAGCCTCCTCAGAAGCGTGAACCTTTGGACTAGTCGACGCGACACGCGTGGTTCTTATCGGACGCTTACTAGCAGAGTTCAGCGGCCGTGGTGCTGCCGCAATTGTTCCCCTCCGCGGATTTTGCCAGCCTAGCGCGGACTTTACCGAGCGACAGCTGGCGACTGGGGTCGATATTAAGAGAGTGTCAAATTTTGGCGCGCAGAAATGCCTGCCGCGGTGGTGTAGCGGTTGCAGTGTTCGGCTGCTAAAACGAACGTCGGGGGTTGGATACCCGTTGCGGCGGTTGCATTTATATGGAGATGGTATGCTATAGAGGGGTGGGCTCAATGTCAGTTCACGTTGGAAAGCACCAGATGGTCAAAATTTTCGGAGCCTTCCGCCAGGGCGTCCTTCATAATAGGAATTTCGAGATAATCCGTATTTTGGGACGTAACACTTCGATTATAATCATCATCATCTTGTTAACAAAAGAGGAGAAATGCCCGGTTAAGTTCAGTGGTCACTAACCAGCTTAGAAAAACCAGTGACCTATCGACAAGCGCAAAAACAAAAACAAGACAGTGCTTAAAGAGGGCTCAGTCTGGCATATATTTATCTCAAATGGCACCTGCTGTATTATTGTGCGCCTATCATAATTTGTATGTTTTGTTATGCGTGTTATTTCCGCTTGTGTTCTTTATTTGCTTATTCGCTGTAATCAGTGTGTATCCTCATATTGTTACGTTGCTTAGAAACTTACAACCTGGGTGTACGACCCCCTCTTAGGTAATGCCTTGGGGCCCTTAAGGTTGAAGAAATAAAATGAAACAAATGAAATGAAATTACGGCTGATTACTGTGTATAAACTAACAGAGTTGAAGGTACGCACGCATAGTACGAATACACCAGTAGTCGCTTGTCAATTCAACCCAAAAACGGTGACAGTTACAAACGCAGCGGTGACAAGTCATATAGTGTGGTAAGTGCCGCTATGTATACCTAGTACAAAAGTTTATTAGCCAAACTTCATTAATTGATGAAACTCCCCTTTTGGCTTTTCGATCAGATAGCGTGCGCGTCTGAAAGTAATGTGTTAATAAATTGAATTGCGGCACATGCCAAAAATATTTTTTTTTACTATACAACGAAGGATCCTTAGTTTTACAAACGTCTCCTTTTCGTCTCTGTCACTCGAGGAACACTTTTAAAATGAAAAGTGGGGTGCAAAATGAATAAAAGCAATTGTATGTGCATTTGAAACAGTATGTTCTAGAAAACGCGCATACTTTTCTACTTGTCCGAGTCGCGTCTCTCCAGAATCTTGCTCCCACTATTCCCCAATTAATGCTGATACAATGAAGTAATTATTCTAAATAACCGCGAAAGAACGTCGCTGTAGAAAAAAAAACAATATGGTGCTGCTTTTCCAGTTGTCATTGTTGCAACGTCGTTTCTTAGAGCAACTTGCCGAAATTGCGGTTTATTCTCTCGAGACAAGGCACTGGGGGCACAGATGCCAAAAAGCGGCAGAGCGTAAAGTCAATTTTCAGCAAGAGCCCCGCTCCGCCACGACCGACAGAGCAAACAGTAAACACCCGTCACCTAGGGAATCGGCTCGCGCCCGAGAGATCCAAACAAGAGAATGGTGAAAAGCGGGAACCACATTGCTTAAATAGGGTTACGGCAAATGCACCGCGCTTCCACTGCACACTCCCTCTCGCGGAAATCCGCGTCAATACGTCGCGCACACACGCATAGCATGCCTTGCATCTATGCAAGCCACCGTGAAAATCGCATGCGCGCCCTTTTCACCATTTGTCCTGAACCGTTCAACGAGTGGGATAGCGCGGAGGACAAACAGGCGGCCGCAGCAGCAGGCACCACGCTGTCTGTATTCCTCGCGGTGCCCTTCTTTTTGCGGGACAGTGACTTTGTTGCGTGGTGCCCTCTAAAGAGAAGACGATTGGCTCAGCGGAGAGGCACAGTTAGCAGTAAATATAGCCCGACTGCTCTACTAGAGAATGAGATGGGAAGGGGAAAGGGGAGAGTATTGACTCCCCACTGTGTAGTCCCAGCGGGACCAGCAGGAAATGAGGCAACTTTCTTTCTTTGACTTTATTTTTTTTTTCGTTATGTGTGTCTTTCTTCATCGCTTGTTCAGCATGCCTAGGGAGTCGACTACCTAGTCCTTTCACGGGCGACCTTACGGCAACCAAAAAGTGCGTTAGAATTGGTGTGGGAGTGCTGTTGGAGATGAAAGGACAAATTTTCGTGCCTGAAAGACCCCAAGTGCAAAAGGAGCACAGGAAAAGGGTGATGCAGAAACGGGAAAAAAAAGCGTGAAAGAATGGCGCTTCCAAAAAGTGATTGCACAAACCAAGAACGCGCGTACTGAAAACGAAAAGAGAGCAGAACCATAGACGATGAAAGGATCGAAAGCCGGCCATGCGGAGAAGCTCACTCTCGCTCTTCCAGACGTTCCCTTGAGTCTCTTCGGTACTTTTAATGGAGAAGAGAAGATGTAAGCAGTGAAGGCGAGGGAAGGAGAAAAGCGAAAGGGGAGCGGGAAAGAGAATGTGGAGAGCATTCACTAAAAGAGGTGCATCTGGAGACCCCCAGCTTCTTCGACGTGAACGTCAGCTTTAGCAGACGACCGGTAAGGGCCACAGACATTTGGCACTTCTTTCATGCGTTCTATCGCTCTACATCTCTACTTCTTTTTGTGTGTGTGTGTGTGGGTGCCGCTGTCAGAGGACTCCTGCTCTACATTGCACACCCTGCCTTTCGCTTCATCTTACACACAATTTTGGGCCGCTCCGAATTTATTAGCTTCAGCCACTGGCTCGGCGTGTAAGGGATAGATCGCAGAACCACCGAGCAACTGGAAGCGAAGAGAGAGATATATAAATGTAAGGAAGGTGAACCTACGAGGAAAGTGCGATGGAAGAAGCGAAGTAACTGCGATCTCACTGTCAATGTCGAATAGAGCACAGCCGCGCAGAGTACAATGCGTGAAGTAATGTTTGCCAGAGCAAAGACGAAAACCACTGAAAATCTAAAAGGAGTCTGGAATAGAATTCTCTAACAGTGGCTTGGTAGAGATTCTTTAGGGGACGATGTGTTCTTGCGTTCCAATCCAGGCAGACACAGCTGTAGGAAAAGGGTCTTCGCTCAACGGTAAAGCATTGCACCGGGTTGTTAGGGGCTCATGAATGCGCATAGTTTGGTAGCAAAGTGCATTCTTTCGAACTGTTTTATTAACGTCGGCACAGCTCAAATGGTGTGGGTGTGCTTAAAGCGAATATGTGCGATCCAAAACACGCTTTTCATAATTGTAAAACTAGCTTTCCTGCGATGTAGTTAGCCCAAGTAATGGCGGCTAGGAACTTACTGCAAAGGGCGCGGTCACGCACATTTTCCTTGCGCTATGCCGAAGAGACGTATTACATACAGCTCTCTCGATAAGAACACACACAACAGACACGTCTCAGCATGAGCAACTCGACTTCACAATACAGAGACCGATCTATAAGCAAACCAACAGAAAAACAAAATATGCATCTCTAAGAAGTCAATCATGAAGAGTGGGTGAAGCACTGGGCATCGTTCTTGTCGTAAATCACCCGTGACGTCACTCACTCACGCATACGAATGAGTGACAAGTTCACGTGTGTACGGTATATGCAATGTGCTTTTGAATTTGTGCCGCCGACTCCGAGGTAGCAGCTTGTTTGCGTTACCGTTTTGCCGCTGCCTGTCGAGTTCTCGCCTCCATGGTAGCTTGCTTCTGCGTTTGTTTTCATTCATGGCAGAAATAGAATATTTGGTCTGAATCGCGCTTATTCTTCATCGTCATCAGCGTCATTGTCATGGTGCATAGTGGGCACCTTGCATGTGCTAACACTCTTATTGTTCATCGTCTTCGTCATAGCGTAGAATGGGCACCTTGCGCGTGCTATGCCATACCCGACAACGCACAACGACCAGAACTAGACCCTATACGGGGCTTTGGCCCTAAATCTAGGAAGGAGCTGAGCATGTAGGGAAGGCTTTTCAGCTTCTCCGACGTGAAACCTGGAGAAGGGAGAAGTATGCAGTGCTCTTAGATGCAAACCTTCTTATGGTCGAGCTCAATCCGATGTGCGGTGTGACCCCTCTTAATGCGCATGCGGATCCCCTCCCCCTCTCTTCTCTCCTACGTTCCACCATCTCTCGCAGGCAGAGCCCGCTAGTCAGCGCTCACTCCCCCTCTGTCTCCTCCAGGCATCTCTCATCTCTCACAAAACCACTCCCCCTCATTCAGGTTTCTCGCCTACGCAATGCCGCGATAAGTGCCAGCATCAACGCCGCCGCATGTGTAAGCGTCAAAGACCACCGCTTCTCATCTACACATGGTACCCTTTAGTGGGAGATTGTGTGATTTTTATTGCCCTGCTTTTTCTTCTTACTTACATGCTCGTAGATGCGAAGCAGCTCTTTGACTCACATGTGAAACACCGTACGTGCGTGCGTCCGTACGAATGTGCCCCAACTAGATTTACTGTATATGCTACCTTTACGTAGCAGAGTTCCGCATAGGTCCGCCATCTTGCCCGCTGAGACGTCCATGTCATGCAGAAAAGCTACCCCGTCCGAATGTAGGAGCCGGCGCAGCCTAGCGGCTCCGTGCATTTTCTTTCGTTCATAACCCGTCGCTGGAGCAATGACTATCGTTTCGAAGAAAAAAGCAAAACTCGAATAAATAATTGTCACAAATATTCCTGAATATTTAGTTTGTTTGATGGTAGCCACCATAGGAAGCTACTTTTGTTTTAACTGGCAAACAAAAAAACCTGCACTTAATTTGTCGAGAATCATTTACATGGTTGGCGACAAGTTACCCCCGCATTTAGAAACGCTGCTTGACCTGACTTGCCATGAACTTCAATGCAGCACAAACACGTTTTGAACGCGCTGTATTTAGGCGGTGTCATGGCAGCACAAACGCCCAGACACGTTTCAAGCGCGCTGCATTGAAGGCGGTTTTAAGTCAAGTTCAATTCAAGAAGCATTTCTGAATATGGGAGTTAAGTTCCGCAAATCACTCGTTTCACGTAGTTTTTCGCTGCTTTAAACGATTAAGCAGGTGGCTCGATAAAACAATCGCCAGAACCATCACTCCGTGTTTTACAAATAACGTGAGCAAACGCGAATTTTCGGCATATCTATACGTAGCTGTCGTCGTGGCAACTACGTAGCACTGAGTCACGGCGCTGCACCGCATAGACACCACAAACAATGACGTTCTCTAAAAACGGACAACACAAGACACAATCACAACGCCAACAGAGTAATTCTTCCGCACCCAACGAGATCAGCTCGCCCGACTGCTTGGGCAGCTGTGGTGGTGGCGCCAGGGGCGCGGTGGTCGTTCGCACCCGCACGATCGTAAAGTTGGTTTTACCTAAAATGGGCGTTTTTTGCGCACGTGAGCGCGCTCCGTGAATGGGGTGCGAGCGGCGACTTCTATCAGTGGCACAACTCTGCTGCCTAAAGGTAGCACGTACAGTAACTCTAGCCACAACGTGTTTCCCTCGCCGCAGTTGTTGGAGCGGTGCAAGCAAGGTCTGGCCACACGTATCCGTGGTAGCGCGTCAGCGCATGCCCTTTTGACGCGTCACCGCGCTCTATCCTTATGGAGAGAGTGGGCGCCTGGCTACGCGATGCTGCACGCTCTCTCTCTTTATGTGAGAGAGAGTTCAACGCCGCATCAAAAGCCACGTGCTTTGTCTACCCTGTCCATGGTAGACAAAGCTGTATCTTATGTGTTTCGCACCTAATATACAGCTTCGTCCGTTATACCTGTGTCACACGGGCGCGCAAAAAGTCTTTTAAGTAAGCGGTCTTTTACGAAGTTGAAAGACTTTTAACAAAGAGGTGTTTGCGGCGCAGACACACGGCAGCAACTATCTCCTTTTAGTGTTTTCGTTCGAAGACGCTAGCGAAAGCGTGGCGCTAGCAGTTGAAAGAGAAGCAATAAAAATTAAACGATGTATCATGATGTACAAATTAAAGACTTGTTGCACTGCTCGTTTCTTCAAATAAATTTAAGAATAAGAGATGAAGAAACACCAATGTGAATGTTTTTTGCACAAGATAAGGAAGCATTCCCTTAACTAGAGACGTGCACAAGTCCGTCTGGCACCACTGTGCTTTTATTTACCGTATTTGTTTTTCGCTGCTCTCGACTGCTCTCGACACGTTATGGGCGACCGTACGGGAGAAAAAGCGAGGATCGCAAGCCTCACGGCCTGCCTTCTCGCTCTGGAAAGCGAGGCAGACGCTGCAAAAGCCGCCAAGGAGAGGATAAAGCAGCGCAAGACCGAGCGTCACCACGTGATATTGCCGACGCGTTGTAGCTGCTTGCGAGAGTAGAAAAGAAAATAACCATTAAAAGAGTTCATTACACCTTCTCCAGGATATGAAATTGGTTTTTACAAAGAGTTTTGGTGACAGAAAAATAAGCATTCGCTCTTTTTTTCCCACCACTCGAAAATTGCTGGCGCCCACTGGTTTCGAGGCTACTCATTCGGAGCCGTAAAAGAGATCGACGAACGCCATTTACGAAAAAGACCGCTTCTGAAAAGGAGTTCGCTCTGTGCCGTGTGTCTGCTGTCAGGAACTCCTTTTCGGAAAAAGACCGCTTACTTAAAAGACTTTTAAGTGCCCGTGTGACAGGGGTATAAAACTGACAATATTAAGCAATAGTACAAATACGGCTGTCAGAACCCTCGGTAAGCTTTATCAGGCTCGAAAATGAATGCACGAGTGTGCAGAGGGAATGCAGCGTTCTGACGCTCACCAGAAGTGCAAACATCCACATGGTTTTTGTCTGGCTTGAAGTAATCCACGTACAAGAACAGCCTTTGCATGCTAACTCCGTTTCACTCTCTCTTTTTCAATGCGGAGCATTTCTAGTCGCACGATGTAGCGCTTCGGCGTCGGCGGCGCCATCCACACCCCCACTGCACATGCTCGCGTCTCGCGCCGGCCCAGGAAGACACCCGCAATACTGGCCATGCTCTGATTCTTGGACAGAATCATAGACAGTCTACGCAGACAGCTTAGAAGACAGCGCCGCGCCCATGCTGTCCGAGAAACGGAACACGTCTGGGCGGCTTATGCATGACGATTCGCCTCCTCGCGGAAGAAGAGCAAGCAAAAATAAACAAACTTAACTAGTGTATTTTCTGGCTCATTTCGTGTTGAAATTTTTTTTAATTGAACTTTACTAACATTGAACGTCTGGAGAAGCGTCTGCTTGTGTGCAGACGACCATTGCGGCGAGATCCAACCTATCTGAGCGATTCGCTGAGCCGCCATCAAGGTAGCCTGCATCGTATTTGTCTACGAAATGGTCTTCTCGGAGTTGTCTATTTTGCCGGCTGCGTGAGAATTGGAATGGGTCTTTTGATGGCGGCCGTCCATTTAGCTGTATATTTAGCTGTTTACGGTGAGTATTGCAACACACCCACTCTCGCTCCAGGAGCCACTAAAGGATACACCACCGGGCGCTCTGCAAGCTGAGCATGCGCAGTGGTAACGCGGACCTCTCCCCCGTACTCCTTTCCCTCGAACGCGGGCGGTGTGTATGTAAGTGGTGGAACGCACGTTCGGAATTCCGTCAAGGGCGTTTTTACTTGGCTTTCGCTTGACTTGGCGCTTTACTTTATTGACTGTAGTAGATGCGATGGAAGTTACAGTAACTTCAAACAGTAGTTGGGCACAACGCAACAACAGCGCCCCACCCCTCGTTGAAGGCAACGCTTCTCCTTTATTCAATAAATAAGAATAACAAAGATGAACTAACAATTAAGCACTCCCAAACCATACCCAGTTACGCAACATTCACGTCATACGCCCACCAATCAGCGACGCATTTACTCGAGTTCTCCCCGTGGGAAGACGCGGGCTGCGTTTTTTTTCTTCTTCTTTTTTGTCGTCGAGTTTAACCTGAGCATTCAAGCTATCCACTTCGAAAGCGTGAAGATCAAGCTAACTTGGCCGATAACTTTCCCATTTCATTTTTTAAGCACCAATAGTCGCACTACTTACGTGAAGCGCACAACTCTGCCAATGTAGCAGTTATGACACGAAAAGCCCCCTTGGGCACTGTGTTCCCTACGTTTGAATTATAAATCGAAAAGCTGATTTCTCTATTAGGGCGAGCCTCAAGAAATCCGGGAAGCTTAGGTAACGAATGAATGCGAGTGGTCTTTTTTCCTGATTTCGTTTTAGAGCTAAAACCGTACAACCACGCCTTCGTAAAATATTTAAGGACTTCACGGTGTTCTTTTTGCGTGGATTCCCGAAAATTTTTTTCACGTTTTTTATTGCCCACCCCAGCGTGGGTGTGGTCAGAGACAGAATTAAGTGAAGCTTTGTTGAGAAGCCTATTTTGAGAGCTTTCATTCGTAGCTGCTCAAGCCTTGGCTATTTTTATACAGACAGTATTAAGTGAAGCTTTGTTGAGAAGCCTATTTCGAGAGCTTCCATACGTAGCCGCTCAAGTTTTGGCTATTTTTATTCCATACCCAGATATGTAATTCGTGCAGAGCGATTTTCACTAAGTTAGAGTTCGGTAGCACTTTATTTTCATTCTTTCCACTCGATTGAGTCTAAGCATACTCAGTGCCAGATAATGGACAATCTAAGTCTTTGACTGTTCCAGTTACACAAACTCTGAAGGCAGCCCTGATTTGCATCGTGGCTTGAGCTCATATATAGAAAACAATAAATAGAAGCGCAAGAAAACTAATAAATAGTCAATAAATAAAGGCGTCTGCCTCCCCACTGATATTACATCGTGAAAGACATCATCAGGTACGGAGTTAAACAGGTTTCTTACAACCTATTGCAAAATGTGATAATAAGGCGCGTGCCAAATGATTCCTTTTTGAAAAAAAAAATGCGGTTCCCAACGCAGTAAAAGCTGTCGTAGTTTTTCGTGGCACATTGGACACCATTCTCTCAGTGACAAAAGCAGTGACAGCTTCTTCGCCCGATAACAAAAGCAGCGACTCTGGGTGATCGAACCGAACACTATAGTTTATAATAATGCAGCTCTGCGCAAACACCTCTGCCGCAGCGCTCCACCACTGAAACACCGTGAAGGGAGCTTATGGTTTACTTACATTTCTTTATAACTACTATCTCTCTCTTTCTCCCTCTTTCTCTGGTCAACAAAGCGAGCAAAAATGACTTCTTATGCCAATGGCAGACACTGCTTGGATACCTGCCATCAGCCCCACATCAAAGGTGATTCTGAAAAGCTGGTTCGGTCGCGTCATCTCCTGCAAACCTCTTATGCGGAGTGCGAGATGATGTTCGTAGGCGAACAAATAAAAGCAGCATCGAAAAACGAGACTACTGAAGGAAAAGAGATAAGCTTGCCCAGTCGGGAACATTGAGTCAGTCACACAAAGCTCGCATTAAGCCCCCTTCTTCTTTAGCTTATCGCTCAGGATGCGTTTCCTTTAGCCTTGCAAATGCACTCTCATGGGCGCCATTCCAGGAGTTGCCCAGCTTTTGGGACGATACACATGATAACGAACATTTATATTTTCTCTCAACTTGTCGTAGTTGTTTTTCTCAATTTTCATCTTCGTTACGCTGAGCGTGAGAACAACGTGATCTTTTTAGCCACTTGAAACGTGATAATTATAACTGCTGCAGTTTACTGCCCCTAAAAACTGCTATATGAGTACGGGGGAATGTCATAGTGGAGGCCTCCGGAAATTTGGACTGCCTGGAGTTCTTTCAAAGTACTCCTAAATCTAAGTGGGCGGGCCTAAAGCATTTTCGCCTATTTCCAAAATGCGGCTTCCACGGGTGGGATAGCGCGAATTGTTCGAAACAAAAATAAAACGGGTATATAAGTCGCATCGAGTCCCTGCATTGCTCCCACCGTCATTGCGGAGGCGACAGCTTCCAGTTCCCTATGTCGTAAACAGTCCTCGCTCCACACCTCATCACACGCCTTCACGCCTCAAAACTTCGTTGCGGACGCGCCATGTATATGCACTTCGCAGCCCTGATTTTTTTTTTTTGGAATTCTTGGGCACCCTAAGATTAACGGACCTACGCCGACTGCATACAGTTCGAGAAATAGAGCGCATGCGAAATCCGCGTCACGGACAGAAAAGTTAGAAAATTCGGATATTAGTTATGTCCAGATTCGATATTTTTGTAACTTTGTGCACATATTGGCATGTCTGTACTGCGCGGAGGATGATGATGTTATGAACATACTTCAGAATTGCAACATTTCATATCTTAAGCCTCTAATAACTGAATATTGTTTGAACATGTATTCTAATTAATTGGTTGTATTATTGTGTTCTGTTATTGCTGCATTTTTGTTATGTTACCCACCCCCTGTGTAACGCCTTTATGGGCCCTGAAGGTAATGTAAATAAATAATAAATAAATAAATAAATAAATAAATAAATAAATAAATAAATAAATAAAGGCACAAAGACGAAGAATTGTCTAGATCGCGCCTTATATGGAGGACTGCAACGGCAGCAACAACAATAACTATATTTTTTATTTATATTTCGCAAAAAAATGTGTTAAGGTAGGCTACGTCAGAGCCGACTATCCGAACATTATGGTATGATGTACAAGATATGAACAAAAATACGAAAAACTGAGTAGAATAAATGAAGAAATTATCAGAGGCGCTATGTACATATATACGCTGTAGGATTTACAACAACATCACGTCCCACTTTATGTTCCTTGTGATAAGCGAATTCTGCCCAGGTGTTGTGACGGGACCACAGTACGTTGAAAACTTAACGTATATAGTTTATGCAAACCTCGCAAAAAAGGGTGACTGCACTTTCGTCCTTGCAGCTCATTACCAAGTCACTCTGATCGACCGTCATATTGTTTGGACAGCAGCGAAGCCTGCTTCTAACTTCTATGCTGTCTGCGTGAAACGGGCTTTCTTTCCGCTTTCTTTAGAAGTAAAACTTAACCCCGCCGCGGTGATCTGGTAGCTAAGGTCCTCGGCTGCTGACCCGCAGGCCGCGGCATTGAATCGCGACTGCGGCGGCCGCATTTTTGATGGAGGCGAAAACGCTGTAGTAGGCCCGTGTGCTCAGATTTGGATACACGTCAAAGGTGGTCGAAATTTCCGGAGCCCTCCACTACGGCGACTCTCATAATGATATGGTGGTCTTGGGACGTTAAATCCCTTGAATTGATCAGAAGTAAAACTTAAAGGTGGAGCAAGTGCAGGCACATAGCTGTTCCTTTAGCCCTCAGCGGCAAGTAATAGGACATAGCTGTTGTCGACGGCTTAGCGAGCCGCACACGCCAACTCAGTTCGCTGCCTACCGTTCGCATGTGTGTGTATGTGTGCATGTGTGCGTGCGTGCGCATGTGTGTTTGCGCATGCCTCGCTTGTTGGTTGTTTCAGTGCCGGAGTTTGCTGCTGATTGGCTGGCTTGTGCGCAGGCTTTCGCACGGGCAGAACCTAGTGAGTCTAATAAGGACGTACACGAACCGAGAGACGAGGCGTGGCTTCTCGTGGAATGAAAAAAATATATAGACAGAATACATCAGGTTACATACAGGACACGAGAAACGGGAAAGACCAAATCGGGTCATCCGGGCCGGCAGGAGACGAAGCCAGCAGAGATACACCGTTCATTACGACCAGTCCACTGCATGTCGAGTTCTTCCCCCTTTTTCACCTATCCGGCACCATTCCTTCGCTACTTCGCTCACTGGTTGCTCAGTCATTACCTGACGACAGGCTTTCTGTCTATCTATCTATCTATCTATCTATCTATCTATCTATCTATCTATCTATCTATCTATCTATCTATCTATCTATCTATCTATCTATCTATCTATCTATCTATCTAAGTGTGAAACGCGTGAGCTTTTTTTCCTTTTTGTTTGCACGTTTTGATAACTTTTTACTTGTTTCTTTCTTCTTGGTAAATTTTTGCTCTGTCGCGCACTTGTTCTCTTTTTTTTTTTTGTCTCGGGGAATGTCTCTTTCGCTATGTAGGCGTTACCCAATTTCGGGATCGATGTCCCACAGACTGCCGCATCTGGCGTCCTGTGAAGCACCGTGGGCGTATATTAGCGACAGCATGCATCCTCGGAGAATCGCATTCGGCCGAGGCTTTTGTGTGTCCCGCGCACGCCGTGCCGCATGGCCGATATCGTATCAGCAGCGGCAGCAGGCTGCGGAATGCGCGAATGGTGTTCATTACAGCAGTTAACGCCGAAAGGAAATGCGTTCGAGGAGCGAAAAAACGAAAACAAAGTGTGAAAGGATTCATTCTTCTATAGGCACTTCACATTAAGTGTACACACTTCAACGAAGAACTTGGTCGTGAATCAATGAGACAAAAATGTTTCGGTGCTTCGGTACACGCGCTTTTCCAATATCTGTCAAGGTTTTATTTATTTATTTATTTATTTATTTATTTATTTATTTGTGCTGCTTAGTTTAGTGTTAGAGCCTACTGTTAAGTGAACTAGGAGGCGGAAGATTCTCGCTTGTGGCACGTTTGTCAGCTCCGCAGCGCAGATTTCTATTGCGTGAAAATTTTTGAAAAAGTGAGAAGAAAAAAAAAACAAAGAGGCTCGCCTTGCTTAGTCACAGTGCTCAACAAAGTAACACTTTTTGAGCATTTTTTCTTTGCACATAACATACTGCGTCTTTGAATGTGTTAAGTCATTTGAATTTGTTATATTTGCATCAGACTCAAGAGTTTGAAACACTCACTGAGAAACCCAGTCGCGTCACCACAGTGATCACGTATGGTATATCATATAGCGGAGATTCTTTACGTAGTTTTGTACTGTGTTACGACTATGAAGTCATTTTCTCCAAGCCCATATAAGTATCGTCATTCGAAAATAAATGTTTTTTTTTCCTTTGTGCACCCACGACATCGAACTCTGTAGGAAGCAAGAAAAAACAGAAAGGAGGAAGGCAAGGACGCTAACCAGTAAAATGCCTGGTTGACTACTCTATGTTGGGGGCGTAGGCGTGCGCTCAGATGTGAAGGTTGCGGGGAGGTGGTGGTGGCTCGTCCCAATCCACAAAAAAGGGGGCAGGGGGGGGGGGGGTTAACTGTCAGGTCTTATACATTTAGTCAGTCAGAGCTGTTCTATCGAAGTTTAAAGCACAGTGTTACGCCCATGCAATGTTAATATCAGCCGAGGACACCTAATGTAGAATTCTAACAACCATTTACTTGCCACCTTTTACCACTTAAGAGGCGGGACCAAACGCAGTTTGAAATACGGGCGCGATACGTAGACAGAAACAGCGAAGACACGGACAAGCGCTAATTACCAACCGAAAGTTTAATTGGAATTTGACTTGGAATTTGAACCGTAATTTAATTGGAATTTGAACCGTCAATAGCTCTGTTCGACAAGGAGCTTGCGTTTTTAGACAGTGGCAGGTGCCGTAAGCGTTATGAAATTGCCGTAAGGCAAAGTGAGCTTTGGTAAGGTGGGACTGATCAATTTGTGAAATGATTTTAAACAATGATATTGAAAAGGGCATCTAAAGCGATGTATGAATTGTTGCCGCATTACTCTGACGAAGGCTGGTCTGAAAGGTTTCAGTAACGAAGCTTTCATGAAAATTCCGAAATTCCATCGTCCCTTCCTTGCATATGTTTGTCTATGCCAGCGTGAATGATGTTCAACCAATATACATATATATATATATATTGGTTGAACATCATTCACGCCCATTACAGATGGCAGCTGACCAATAGTCCCAATAGATTACCAATAGTGCCAGCTCGTAATAAATTCACGTTCTACGTGACGCCACAGAGGCTCATGAAGAGTGTGCCACACTCGCTGCCATGGCTACAGATGGCGCTGACTGACACTCCCGCGTTTAAATTCACATATATACCCAATAAAGTCGCTGGGAGGATAGCCGCCGTGGTAGCTCAGTGGTAGAGCATCGAACGCGTTATTCGAAGGTCGCAGGTTCGGTTCCTCCCCATGGCAAGTTATCTTTTCACCTACATTCCTTTCTTCTTACAGTTCGGTCTAATAACTTCCCCTATACTTTCCTTGGGATTATTGCATATTTGCATATTGCAAATATGCAATAACTTCCCCTATACTTTCCTTTGGATTATTGGATATTTGCATATTGCAAATATGCAAATTGCATATTGCATTATTGCATATTGCAAGCGCTTACTACCAACTTTCAGTTGGTAGTAAGCGCTTGTCGGTGTCCTAGTTGTCCCTGTCCCCGTATTGCGCTCGATTTTTAAAATGTCTTGAATCACCAACTTGCCCAATCAACCATTTAGTCCAAAGTTAAGCCATTACAAGAAGAACATAATCACTTCATATTTATTTTTGTATCCATTGCGAAGCTGTCTTCTTTAACACGCGACAGTGGGGGAAGAGGGTGGCTAATGGAGAAATTAACGAACGCACATGAGTGGGCGAAGGGGAAAGAGAAATAATGATGAGCTAATGCAGCAGCCCAATACATTTGCGTGAACTTGCCATGCACGGTGTACGGCTGCAGAAGTGATCATATTTCATAGCTTTTGACGTGATCGAATCAATCCACGAAGCCGCATACGAGCAACTGACAAAACGTGAGGCACGCACGGTATTTAAGAAAGAGAGAAAATAAGCAAAAGGGGTGGACTCGATGCAAGTGGAAAAGCTGAAAATGTGCGTCAAAGAAAAGAACTCCGCGACATTTTTCTGCGCCACATTCAAACCAAAAGAAGCTTTCAAAATAAAAAAAATGAATCCAGTTTAAGTGTTCCCAGCTGTCTCGCTTTATACAGTTATCTGGATCTCGTCCTGCATCGTGTTTCCGCAGCCCACCACTAACCCAACGTTCAGAACTAGCCAGCCTTTTAAAACACTCTTCCTGTACTTCTGCTAATGCTGCCTCGCTAATGCTGCTCGTCGTTCGCCGCTTTCCTATCGTGTCGCAGATTACCCGCATAATCAGACAACGGCTGCTGAGGAAGGAAAGACGCATAAAAGAGAGATAGTGGTGGAGAAGGTTTAGTGATAACTGTATACGCTGGTTGGGGGAGGGAATACTGGTTGGGAAACGTAGGCAGGAAGAGAGAAGGAAACAAAGGAAGAGAGGGAAAGGGGCAAAGAGGGACGATAGCAGAGCGTACCAGGGCGCCGAACGTCTCCGCTGCACAGTCTTTGTTCAGACATGAGCTGGTTGTTCGTGATGGCACGACGACAAGCGCTCAGACTCCCTTAAAAAAAGGGATGCAAGTCCTTCGCGCGTCAGCACCAAAGAGGACGGGAGAGCTGTCAGCAATGATATGTGTTCCGGTGCACGTCCGCGAAACACAGCCGTGGCACAATCCGTTACGAATCGATCGTGGTTGGTCCGTGCCGTTATCGGAATGTCACCCCATTGGTCTTCGAGCACCGTCATAGCGAAATCACGGCGCACAGGCGACGCCGTAACAAAATGGCCCCTTTGTTCCCGTCGGCGCTTCTAGACGGATACCAACAGCGCGGCAAAACTATTAATTTTCACCTGTTTTTCTTTCTTGTTATACTCTTAAAAGGTTAATTCTTCATGATGGTTAGACGTGCGACGCCGGCAAGTCATCACACAACACGACTTTGTGCCTGTATCGTGACTCCACGACCCGACGTCGATCTGCTATCGGCGCCGTAATATGTGTAGCGATGTTACCCAAGAGACGCGGCGGTTGCCCAAAGCTACGCGGACATGTCTCCTCGTTTGAAATCGTGTTACGCAATTTATACGGGGGGACACTATGTGTAATAAATGGGCAATGTTCGGAATCGTCGCCAACACTGACGAAATGGCGACAATGACCGACTTCAATATATCTGGCTGTACCTGCTCGCCGAACATTCGCATCTCATGAATTCCCTGGCAGAAAACACCTGTTCAAGCGGCACAGCAGATTTTGAAAACGCATTGCGATCAGTGTAAAGGTGCGTCGCCGACGATGTTATGTGAGTAGTACAGGCAACTGCCAAGAGAGAGAGAAATGTTTTATTTATTGTTTTAGCTTTTATATCTTGATACTGCAATCCCCATAGAGGATTTGAGACGGGTGCAAATACATCAAATTATGGCAAAAATGCAGGCAACAAAACAAAGAAGAGTAACGTACAGTGCTTTCAAGAAAAGAAAATTAAAACAAATACATCGGTTATACGAACAAATGCATTTTTTTTCGAATAGGTGTTCCAGAAAGGATGCGGCAACATCGAAACGACGTGGGTAGCTTCAACGTGCATGAATTGCTACAGAGCGAAAATATGGACCACCGCATCGACTGCAATGCCACCCGAGTCGTTCACGCGGAAGCTAGCCGCAAAAAAGGCAGTCGTTAGAGTCTTGGCATATTGAAACACAACCTGGAAACATTAACCACTCTACTGGGACGTTATCGAGCATGATCTATGGAACCAGTGGAGCAAACGCCGCAGCAACAAGAACGGCGGGAAAAAGGACGATGGAGAGGGTGGCACGACCAAAAAGAATCCACATACTCCAAGTACCATGGAAGTTGATGTTATGCGAAACATGCGGTGCAAGGTGAATGTGTTTTAATGTTTTCAACTGAGCGAGATATAAATTGGCGCTCTATATATGTACAAATCCACACACACACACACACACACACACACACACACACACACACACACACACACACACACATACGCGCGCGCGCGTTATACAGCTTTTTATTTTTATATTAGCAGTTCTTTCCAGCTGTGTGACGATGCCAACAGCAACGTAGATATTAGCGACGCCATAAGCGGTAAGCTGATATGAAGCGCTGGTGATTGCGCTGGTGCGCGCGAGAATGGTAGCCCTCAACACTGCTACATAAATCAACCTCAGCGGATGGCGTCTAACTAAAATCAACGTTAAGCCAACGTACATATGTAATGTTTTTAAAATTTGTTATTCGGTACTGCTACCAGAATTGACGTTTCACGAGCATTATAGAATCAATCTGCAAAATACTTCCAAGACATGGCGTGGCTCCGTGGTAGAATACTTGATTGCTACGCAGAATACTAGGGTTTGATTCTTGCTTGGACACTGATATTTATTATTTGCATTAGTTCGATCAACGCTGCCTATGGAAGCTTTTTGTTTAACGCTCAAGCGTTAAAATTAATTATGTGTGTTCTCGCTGTTCCTTGGTAGACATAAAATGCTTATCACCTGTGGCACATACCCACCCCTGGGTATGTGCATGTGTTTTCAGGAAAGCGTTTTACGACGTACGCGAAGAAATTTTGACATTATTCATGTCATGACCAGCGTGCCATATTCGTCAAACAAACTTGCCCTCCCGTATTAATTTTGGTGTACAGTTTTAGGGGGTGATCGTCATAGCACCCAGACGTAGGCGGCTAAATATACAGGTAGATATCTATATAGATAGGTACGCAGATAAGCGCCACGACCAGGATTCGATACCGCGACCTGCGGGTCAGCAGACGAGTACCTTAGTGACTAGACCACCGTGGCTGATAGTCTCTTTAGAGGCATTCAGATCTACTTAGCACAAGTTCTTTGGCTTGTCCATATGCTTCCTTGTGGTCAGAAAAATGTCATTCAACAATTTCATCCAAGGGCGACCTCATTTTCTGGTTGCTCGACTGCTGACCCTAAAGTAGCGTAATCGAATCCCGCCTGCGATGGCACACTTCTTTCGAGGCAAATTATATCTATATTGTAGCTAGAATTTCCCGGTATAGAATTGTACCCGTGGACCTAGATTGAGGTGCATGTTAAAGAGCAATTAATGGTCGTAATTTGCGGAACCCTCCACTACGGCGTTCCTCCTAATCGTATCTTGGTTTTTGAAACGTAATAATGACACGTTTATGGCTTCATTTTTTTTCTATCTTCCACTTTGTATATCATTGCTTTTTTTGCTCCGTTAAACGGACAGTCTTCATGACGTTACCTAACCAAGCAACCTTTATTTTGATAACCTTTAGCACGACTGCGAGAATTTCTTCAGCGTATGACCTTTAACCACTTGGGTCACTCACTTCTAACGTCCTCGACAGAAAGAGAAAGCTCTTTTTGAGCAGGGCGTTCCCTGTTGGACATGGCGAGAACGGTCTACCGAGGGGTAACCGGGGAGAGACGTATCAAGCTTAAACACCCACCCGCATGCACGTGCATTCACTGTGCGAAAGAGAAAATTGATTAGACTGCGCCCTTTAAAGCGAGGGCTGATTTAAAATCTCGCGCGGGGAATACATTTTTGTCCTCTAGAAGCGGCTTCGTGAGCTGGTCCCAACGGTTTAACAAAACCACCACACCCCGCGCGTCGCGTGTCGCACCACACTTGACGACAACACCATATTCCCCACGACTCGCTGTTAGCACCATTTTCCTTCTCACTCCCCACACCGTCTCATTTCCTGCCTTTGTCTCACTGACGCAGATCCCATATTGTCGCCCGAACTGCGTACAAAACCAAAATATACAAAATAAAAACAAATGAGTGTAATCTCTCCTCGAAAGAGACGTGCAAATTGCTTCGCAGGTGTGCCTGGCCTACACGGATTCATTCATAGTTTTTTTTTTTGCTGTCTACATTAAAACTCAAATCCGCTCGCGCTAACCTTCCGTCTTTCTGGAAACGCCCTTTCAACGCAGCCCCGTACACCCATGGCGCAGAGGTCGCTAGCGCTGCTCGGACACACGAAGCGAACGAGGGGCATAATTGTAATGCGAAAGCAAATAAGTATTTCCCGTTATGGTCACTGCCATTATGCTCGCGAACTACGAATCAGAA
>WOVY01005403.1:117500-125000 GCA_013436015.1 Rhipicephalus annulatus
CCTACGCCCTGACTTAGGTGTCTGGTAGTGCCGTCCGCAATCGTGCTCACTGGTGTATTCCTTGGGTTAACTGTTTTCAGTTGCGTTACCGACGTCAATCCCAGAGTCCCCATAGAAGGAAGAGCGAGGTTGATATTTGCTCTGATAGGTGGCGCGACCATCCCAGCTGCTGACAAGAAAAGCTTCTGCTCTGTAAAGAAACCCATTCAATAAATTTTTCGTTAAGTATAGAGGCTGACAGTTAAATGGCTCGCAAGTAACGTTATTCTCCAACATGAAATATGACCAATATAACTAAAGCTGAACCAGATCCATCGATTTTGTACCAGTTTAATTTTAGAAGACTTTTACAGGACGTTCGAAAAACAGGATGTGCCTTGCAGGGTGTCACTCGGTACTTGTGCAATTAAAAAGGTACACGTAGCTATGCTCTACACTGTATTTATTACTAGGAACTAATTACGCTAAACAAACATGGTCTCATAGCGATAAACTAACAAGCAGAAAAGAACCCTCACCTCCTAGCCATGCATATGGTGACTATTGTTCGTCATTGCTCATTCCATTGTTCAGCGGCGTAGGAACATCTTGGCGCATTGCAAGTTCAGATCATTCATTCGTCAGCGCGCAGCCTCTCTCACTCCCTTGTACATTCATGTCTATCGTTTCTTGTAACGGGGCCACGTGGCAACAATGTAACGACCGGTGGCACATACAAAAAAATAAAACTAATAGCACGAGACGTCAGTCTCTGAGCAAAGAATAGCCTTGCCAAGCGTCTGGCGACATGTATAAGCCATGCCTCCCCCCCCCTCAGGAAATCGATGCTCTCCGATCACTATACATACAATTGTCTCGCGTATTGTATATACATAAAGTGGTGTAGAAAACAAAAACGCGTTTGTAAAATGGGGGGGGGGGGGCGTACGAGTTTGGTTCGGGTGCTACACGCCTGAACGCTGCGGGAAAAGGCAGCGCACAGTGAGACACGCTTTGTCGGCGGCAGTTGATGATGGAAAACGATCCACCAAACACCGGCCAGTCAATGATTGATGGCGCGCAGATATGTCGAGATCAGGCGCTCTGGCTGTGTACGGATTTCGCACGTATATATATGTACAGAAGACGTGGAAACTCGGCGATTGTAAGAGACCGATGCGGGTGAATGGAAGGGTATGGACCCGGGAACACCAGCGCTAACGGCTCACCAATCTCGGACGCGCTTTTTTTTTAGAAGAAAGAAAATAATAAATGTAATTTTGGCGTACTGTTTCTGTTTTCTTTACTCTTGTTTTGTCGGTATTGTTTTTAGTGGCCATTTCAATTTTATTTATCGAGACGGGTATTTTTATTGTTAGTCGTTCAACGACGTTTGTCATTTTTTAGAGTATTTTATGTGAATTGAAATATTTCCCTCGAAAGTTGGTTTGAGCTATTTCATGATTAAAAGTTTCTGCCTAATGGATCGTTGTGGTACTCAGCTGGAATGACGCGACGCCAAGTATATCCTCTTTCCGCTTAAATTTAACATGACAGAGTTTTTCTTTCTTGATATTTATTTACTTATTCATTCAATCATGTTAATAAATACCTTGAATTCAAATCATTTCAAGTGGGTAGAATAGAATGCACAGGGAAATGAACGTTGTAGAAACATGTGAACCCTAGCTGAACGGATCCGTGCTACCTACTATTTTAGAATCACGACAGCAATACCGAAATGTCCACGTGCCCACTCTTCTCCCTTTCGTCTGCATATCAATATTCTGAGGTTACGCAACGACTTTGTATTTGCCCCGCAACGATCCTGCATCTGAGACAAAGCGGGACTGTTATTATATATAAGCTTTCGCATCCTCCTTTTTAGGAATATTTCCTACGTGACACGGACTTGAACAAGCAAGCGGCTGTAACAGCAGTGTCACACACCGCGAAAGACAAGACTGGACTATGACTGAGTGTGCGCGCGTCTGCTACCAAATGTGCTGTGTTTATCTCTCTTTCCTCTCTGCTCTCTATCTTTCATCTCCCCCATCCCCCTCCCATGCGCAGGGGAGCAAACCGGCTGCCTGTAGACTGGTTAACCTCCCTGCCGTCCTTTTCCTCCTATTCTCCTTCCTTTAACGTCATCAAGCTTATAGATTTCCTCGTTTCATGTTGTAGGTATCAAGATCATTCCCCTTGATAAGAAAGGGAAACCGCCGTGTTGGTCTGGTGGTTATGCTGCTTGACAGCGAATAATGCTAATATGCGGGGTTTTACGTCCGAAAACCAAGATCTGATTAGGAGAGACGCTGTATTGGAGGGCTGAGTAAATTCAGACCACGTGTTCTTTAACGTGCGCTGACGTCACACAGTACACGGGCCTCTCCCATTTCACTTGGACCGAAATGCGACCGCCGCAGCCGACATCGAACCCGCGACCTTCTGGTCAGCAGCCGAGCCACTAATCCACTGAGGCGGACTGCTGGACAACGAATCTCCAAGTCGCAGGATCGAATACTGGCCGCGGTGGCTGCATTTTCATCAAGGCGCAATGCGTGGGAATGCGTGCTTAGATTTAGCGAACACCACGTAGTCGAAATTTCTACAACTTTCCACCACAGCGCCTGTAGCAATCATATCGTAGGCTTGGGATGTGTAACGCCGACTAATTATTATTATTATTATTATTATTATTATTATTATTATTATTATTATTATTATTATTATTATTATTATTATTATTATTATTATTATTATTATTATTATTATTATTATTATTATTATTATTATTATTATTATTATTATTATTATTATTATTATTATTCAATACACATACGCAGGAAAACACAAACACACGCAGGAATTCGCCAGAGAATCAGGCTGACAACCGCCACTCAGAGGGGTGCACAACTGCCTCCTTCTTCGGGAAGGGGAAAGGAGGAAGGAGAAGAAAGAAAAACGAACAAAACAAACATAGACGTAAACACTAATGTTTTCAGTGGATTCCCAAGTGAAGTAAGAGTGATAGAAAACGATATTGCTGACAAATTAGCCACTGAAGCACACAAAAAAGGTTCACTTGACCCCAGCGCTTGTTTCTTTTTCAGAGAGCAAGAAGGTTCTTTCTGAACTGTGCCCCAAATTGTGCAAAGATGCTTGGTTTGACGAAAATGCAAATTCGCCACTCTTTATACATCAGATAGATCCGTCTCTCCGATTTTCACCTAATCAAAAAATCGATAGACCATTCGACACGCTATTGCACCGTCTACGATTAGGTGCTTCATACACACCTCGCTTTTTATGCCGCATAAAAAGAAGAACGTCCCCGCACTGCGACCACTGCGATCATGTCGGTTTGTCAGAGGAGCATATTCGTTTATAATGTCCACAATACGATCGACAATGCGCTGTGACTGAGGGATCGCTTGAACCGACCTGACAGTCGGCCACTTACAGTCACAAAAATACTTCGACCATGGCCGCATTCGGATAATCAAAAGGCACGCAGTGAGCGCCCTCCGCGATTTTTAAACGAACACAAATCTAATTAACTGTCTTTAGCTCATATCATGCCTTGCTGTTATCTGTACGGACTCTATCCGCAATGTGATCCCGATAAATTAACTGGACGATGACCATGCACAGTGTGCTTATTCATGCATTATATGCCCTATAATATATACAGTATTGTACATATTGCCTCTAATTAGTTTTTTATTCTTAATTTAACTCTTTTGTGTTTATATTGTACCTTACTGTTATGATGTTGAGATAGCCGGCTCTAACGTAGCCTACCTTTCCATGTTCCACCAAATATAAATAAAAACTAATTAGTTGTCAAATGAAGAAATGTATATGAACGATAGGCCACATTGGTCTTGTTTAAGAAAGTCAGTACGGCTCGGTGAGCCTGGTTATTCGCCTGCATCCTGGAAAAGGCAATCATCAGGAGAGGTGAACGTAAATTCAATAATTCTATATTCCCAGATGAACAGTGCTCGCTGCGTGCAAAACGGACGCGGGACACTCTAAAATCGGGTGTTCCAGAGTCTCACAGGAGCCACGTGATCGACATACATAATTGAGAGCGTCCACACGTCGACAACCTAATCGTTCACGCACTGGTAAACATTTAATAACGCAGTGACAGCGGTGCCCTCCCCGGCGGCTAATTATGCGTCTCGCAACGACCGCATTCGCTCACGCAACTAGCTTTAATCGCTTTCCTAGCTGACAAGGCAGCTGATTGTCCGCGAAACGTGCGTTAATTCATTCGCAGTTGAAGCGTAGGTGTCCCTCTCGTTTCCGCCGTTCACGCGTTTACGCCGGCCACTCATGAGTGAATCGCGCGGGGATAACCGCATGCGCACGTGCACAGACGCGCGCACACACGCATACCAGCACGCAGTCACTCACGAAGCTTATTCCACCGTGAGCGTAGCACCGGGGTCGCGTTGTGGCGAATCTAGCGAGCACGCCGAAAGCGAAGGGCGCGAGTCGCGATCGAAAAGGCGAAGGACCGAGAGAGCTCCGCAGCGCGCGGTGCAGCTCCGGCGTACAGATCACTTCGCTATACGATTCCCGTCGACGGAAAGAAAGAAACATCAAACGACAACGCGACGCAGCGCGACAGACAAACTAAGTCAGCACCGCAACGCCGCTTTGCGGACCGTTGCTTTCGAAAGCAGCGCGCGCGGTTTATTGAGTTGGCGACGAGGCGCGGCATCCGATATCGCTCGCCAACCCGCCGGTTCTCTCCTGGGAGCGAGAAGCGGAGTCCGAAAACAGAAAAAAAAAGGGGGGGGGGGGGGGTGGCTAGCGAAATCGAGTGGTGCACATAACGACAGAAAATAAAGGACATCAAACGGAGAAAAAAAGGGGGGTCAACCCGGGAAGAGAAGGAAAGAGGCTATGGTGGGACGCAAACAGAAGCCGTATAGAAATTGGCGCCCGCCGGAGCGTGCACAGATCTCGCCGCGGTGGCTGCCCGAGAGTTCGGACCCTACGTGGGCGACCGACCACCGTTGTGCACTGATGCAGCTGCATTCTACTTGCCGTTACCGCTGCCCCGTTAGCCTCTCGCTCTCTCCCTAGTCCGGTGAGTGCGTGTGTAGGCAATCGATCTTGCGCAGCCGGCGCGTCGCGTATGCTGCGTACTCTCCGTCTCCCAAGCACCGCTACTGCCTCGCTTCGTTCGTTTCGCCATCTCCAGGTCTCCGGTGTACGCTAGCCTTTCACATATACTTGCCCAGTCCTCCTCCTCTCGTATAACTTTCGTAATCGCAAATCCCACAGCTGCAATAGGTGCAGCCGACGAAGCCCGCAGCTGCCGCGCCTGTACTGCGGCCCGCGTCGCTCCACCGCAGGGCTCTAGTATAGACGCGACCGCGAGAGTTGTCCGGAAATTCTCCAGGCCGAGCGTGGAAATTGGCCAAAGAGACCCCGCGCTTCCGGAGGCGATCAAATCCGGATCAGACGCCATGCCCCGAAGCCTCTAAAGGAGTTATATCCAAGGGGAGGAGAAAAAAAAGAAAAAAAGAGAGAGAACGCATACTGGGCGCCCAGTGGCAAACGAAATGAGAAAGCCAAAGAGTGACACGTCCCATTATTCCGTCATCTCCTGCCATTTGTTTCTAACTCGGCTGTCTTGCTCACTCCGATTGGTGGTTTCCCTCCTGCCGTGCTGCACACACGCCGCCTGGTTTAGTCTACTCTTCTTCTGCAGAGAAGTCAAAAGGAAGAGCAAGAAAAAGTTAATAGCCCTTCAATACACAGCAAAACGTCAACACCGCCCACGCTGATCAATCCATGAGGTATATTCCTTCTGACTGCGGGCAGCGTTTCGCCGCGTGACCGCTACATCCCGATATTGACGTACGCGACTTGGCCACATCTCCCGCGGGTAGTCATGACCGTTACTTCTCACCTTTTGCTTATAATATTGTGTAACGCAGAAATATAAAACACTGACTTTCAGATATGTCTCTACGTGTTGAGAAATTCCTCCCAAACTATTCTCTACCGCGAAGTGCCCCGTCAATTTCTTCTACATGTTGATTGATTGATTGATTGATTGATTGATTGATTGATTGATTGATTGATTGATTGATTGATTGATTGATTGATTGATAGGTTTAACGTCCAAAAACCAGCATATGATTATGAGAAACGCCGCGGTGGAGGGTTCCGGAAATTTCTACCACCTGGGGTCTCCTACATGTTGAAGACACATGAATGCGTGAGTTCAGTGACATACACGTGGAAATCAATCACTTGTGTGGCAGAGCTGCGCGGTTTTTTATTATTCAATTTTGTTCTGTATTGTGTCCGTCAGTGTGCAGCAACAAAACGTGCCTTGACAGGCAACGTTTTAAGGGCACTGTGAGGTTACGCAACTTCGAAGGGATGGATGCACTGACGAAACTCGAAGAGCTCAGTCCTATAGGATTCCGGCGTTTCTGCAAGGACCGCCTTGATTGACGCCTTGATTCGAAAGGAGAAAGATCGCACCCACGTTCGCACTTCACAAAATTAGTTGACGTCAGGAGCAACATAGGTCGACAAGCGTACCCTTGCTTTCGATACATTCAGTGCGAACTGCATTGGGATGAAACGCAATCAGGCGTTTAACTGTTCTATATATTCGGGCTCGTGACCCACATGCGTCTGAAATTTCAAAAAAGGGGCACCTCTTGACCTCAGTGAGTAGTAAAGTCACTTGTAATCTTGGTATTGAATTCATTTACGTGTCTCGTCGTCTGCTTTCTCGTTGACCAATAGCCCCGCCGCGGTAGCCTAGTGGCTAAGGTACTCGGATGCTGAACCGCAGGTCGCGGGTTCAAATCCCGGCTGCGGCGGCTGCATTTACGATGGAGGCGGAAATGTTGTAGGTCCGTGTGCTCAGATTTGGGTGCACGTTAGAGAACCCCAGGTGGTCGAAATTTCCGGAGCCCTCCACTACGGCGTCTCTCATAATCATATGGTGGTTTTGGGACGTTAAACCCCACATATCAATCAATCGTTGACCAATATATCGCAATGTTCCGGTACCTACTGAAAGGTGACAAAATGACCTGTTGTGATAGCCACGTGGTTTAGGTAGAGCATGTCGAATGAAACGGGCTGATTAGTTGTTGTTAAGGGGTTGAGCAATATACGTAGTGCTTGCTCTCTTGGTGAACGTCACGCATCAATCAGGCGTTTCAACTGTAGCTTTACTCCCCTCTGTGCTGCTATGTCGTAGGAGTGCATTCATAATAATAAAAGATATGCAACGCTGCATTTAGCTCCACCCATTTTTTCTACAATATTGGTTGAGTACTCCATAAAATATTATGTAAATAGGCGCAACGCGTGCTTATTTTTTTATAAATTTCTGGCTTATTTATTGAGAATTTTCGTTCAGAAAACACGCGCCGAGCATGCGCACATACATTTTTTTTTTCGAAGAACGTGTTCCTGAATTCTCTGCCATCACAATAACTTTCGAGAAAATTACCAAAAAAATTTTTC